>OZ018393.1:46444396-46690029 GCA_963969525.1 Ontholestes murinus | reverse complement strand
GTAAGTCTTAAGTAATAATAACAGTTAATTACGTGACGATTTTCGCAATTTAATTGACAAAAAACTTTTACATTTGCAGCGCCATCTCTCGACCAATAAAAAAATGTTTCGGATAAAACTTACATACTTTTTAACCGTCTATTAGAATCTGCAATAAAAAATAGGGGTTTCCATTTAAAATTTTAAAGTTGCCCACTGTTCCCGCCCCCCTTGGGGGGCTGGGGGGGCAAAGTCTACGGCATCAGATGTCCCCCTCAGAACCATTAACTTTTCATTTGGAACACTTTTTGATTCAATGCAAAGTTTCAGAATTATCGCTACTGGCGGATTAAAATGGGACACCCTGTATATATATATATATATATATATAGCATAATTTGTCAATTTCTTGGTAGGGCTAAATTCTAAAATCTATACCAGTCAAACAATTGTTATCCTTTATTTTATTTTTAGTTGCTGAACTAGATCAAGCTTTCAATGTGTAATATTGAGCAATTTGTTGTATATGAGTGTTTTATTTTGAAATAATGCTTCTTCTTTTTTGGCTTTTCTTTTAATTTTTCTTTCAAAGAATATTCCTTTAACAAAAAATATATTAACTACTATGAATCATTATGTGATGGCCTTTAGTTGCTTTCCATCATCCAGCATCCAATATAATTAGGCAACTATTAGTGACTTCATTTCGCTACTTATACAATTCTATAAAAAATATTCTTTAAATACTCATACATAAGATACAACTATGTATCTTTCTTTTGCCTGCTCCCACGACTATATATTTTCCAAGTTATTTTTCTAAATACTAAGGAGCAATATATTCTGAGTATTATAAATATAGGGTTTTTCAATAAGAGGTTTAATTTTGAATAGCCCGCTATCTGGACAGCTGTCACTTTCGCAGTTGTTACTTTTTTGACAATTGACAAGTAAAAACTACGCCATTAGTAAAAATGCAACGATACACGCTTTAACAACGCATTGAAATTGTTAAAATTCAGTACAGAAGTGGTGAAAAATTTGCAGTCACAGTTCGCTAAACTAAAGCACTTTTGGGTCGTCATGAAGCACGACCAGCAATAGTAAAACTGGTTAAAAAATGTAAGCTGTTGGGACAACTTAGTGATGCAAAGAATCGAAACCATTTGCATCGCTCAAGAACAATTGAGATGATTGCTACTGTAGCCAATAGTGTTAACGAAAACCCAGGTTTGTCGATTTCTCGTCGATCTTTGGAATTAGACATTCCAAAAGCGACATTACATGAAGGCCTTTAAAGTTTAGTCAATCACCAGCAACGTCGTATCTTTGCTATCCTTGAAATGCATTAAAATGATCCGGATTTTCATCAAAAAGTCATCCTCAGTGATGAGCCTACGTGAATAAACAGAATTGCCGCATTTGGGGATCGGAAAATCCAAGAATGCTTACTAAAAAGCATCTCTATCCTCAACGTGTGACTG
Organism: Ontholestes murinus; assembly: GCA_963969525.1. Taxonomy (NCBI): domain Eukaryota; kingdom Metazoa; phylum Arthropoda; class Insecta; order Coleoptera; family Staphylinidae; genus Ontholestes; species Ontholestes murinus. Next base: position 46,688,566 of record OZ018393.1, on the reverse strand, counting down.
TTTGGTGCGGTTTTTGGACTGGCGGTGTGATTGGACTTTACTTATTCGAAAATGAGGCTGGTGCAACTGTTACGGTGAATGGATTGCGCTATCGAGCTATGATCAATGATTTTTTATGGCCGTTATTGGAAGATATTGATGTGGACGACGTTTATTTTCAACAAGACGGCGCTACGTACCACACAAGCAACGAAACAATCGCAATTTTGCAAGAAATATTTCCTGGCCGTGTTATTTCGCAAAAAGGTGGTCACAATTGGCCCCCAATATCTTGTGACTTAACACCTTTAGACTGTTTTCATTCGGGCCGCGTGAAAGGCAAGATCTATGCCAATGCTTGATCAAGGCCTTAAAGATGGAATTCGTGAAGTTGTCGAGGACATACAGCCGGAAATGTGCGAATTGGTCATGGAAGATTTCATGAAAAGGATATGATGCTGCAACCGTAGTCGTGGCAGCCATTTGGCTGATATCGTTTTCCATCGTTAATGGTATACCTTTCTTTTCACAATGAAATAAATATCCATTGATTTCTCTTGAAATATACTCTTTTTTTGTAAATATCAAAATTAGGAAACCCATTATATACTATATTTAAATATTATTATGATAGTTAAAATTTAATGTACAAGGAATATTAACGTAAAGTAATAATAATATTATATAATACAAAATGATACAAAAAAAAAACAATGTTATAGTAAATAATTTCTAATTTTATAGTTTATCTGTAGTTTATATGTAATCATGAAGCCTTTATTCGTCTATTGTTAATATAATAAACCTCTAATAATACCGACGATTACGCCTAGTAAAGTATTTCGTCAATAGCCAACAATTAATCAATACTGACACTAAATTCACGTTCCTCGTTCGAATTTAAGCCCCTCATTGTGTACATGTGTACACAATAACTTTAAGGGGGGGAAATTGAAACTTGAAATGATCGAATGGAACCGTTAAATCGAACAGGTTTGAAATATTCTACAGGCGTAGATCCTAAATATTCCAGGCGTCAACTCGTTGACAATTAGAATCGATGTGGCCGTCCACTGGCGCAGACTTTGATCACGCCGCGGGGAACCAAAACCAACTGTTGAATTTCAGGCATCAAAAATTCAACAAACACACACACAGAAAAAAATATCGAACGCGAGCAACGTTACGCAAACAATTTCCGCTTTTCCAACGCCGGAATTAGGTGTTTAAGTTACGAATATAAATATTCGATGTTGTGTTGGACCGCAAAACATTTACACAGCGCTGCAAGGAACGCGAAAGCAAATACACGCCCCGGTATTATTATTTTTTTTATTATTTCCATCGCCGTTCAGAGTGTTGCTCGTGCGATAATAATTGGTCATCAACAAATTGACAATTGGCGGCACTGAAAGTTCTCTGGAGAGCAATCCGACCGCTCCAATCAATACACCACTCGCTGAAAACCGACTGTAACTGAAAGCCCACACCACCCCACCAACTCAATTCGGAATGAAACCTGAATGGAAATTTGCCGGTGCGCGCGTGTGTGTTAATACACTAAATGAAATGTATATATTATTGAATTATTTGCTTTTAGGCTAATTATTATTTATTGATGTTCATGAATTTTAATCGCTAATTGTGTGGATTAACCCCGGAAACGAATTCGTATCGATGTTTGTTTTCGGTTGATCCGATTTACAGTTTTCCAGTAAATTAATTAATCAGTTCATTACAAAATTTTATTACTTATTACATAAAAAACCTTATTGCAAGAACATACATTATATATTGTCCAATACAATCTGAGCACCCTAGCAGCTCTTGCAGCCAATACGTAATTCAGCAATTTTACTTTTTCAATTTCACTACATTAAGATGTAAACATAGTAAAAATAGGTAAAGAATTGATTTTTTGTCTATTATTTAATAATGTTTCACCAAGAGATAAATGAGAAAATTATTAAAGAATAAAAGTAGTTCGTAATTATAATTGAAATAAATCATTTTTAAAAATTGCCAAACTTAATTATTATCATAATTGGCGCAGTCGATAGGATGCAATTCAGCAGTATATTTTGATAACAAAATCTTAAAAAGTAGTGTTCATTTTAACGATTAATTAAGTTGGCAACTTTTAAAATCGAGGACTGGTCTGGGCATCTGGATCACATTTTTAGAGAAGCTCATAGTTAACTCAAAGTTCAGAAAAAAAAAACAGAAGTTTATGCTTGTTGTACTACACTCTTGATGAAAACAAATATTAATATTAGGTGTAGAGTAACACTTGTTTTGTACCATACTGAACATTAAAACAGTTTTAACTTATTTAATGGTCTGCAAAAACCGCTTTATCATTTGAGGCTGGAGTTAATGAAAACATGAAAATACAGGACAGAGGACATAAGAGTACAGAGATCACTGTCATGTAGATTTTGATGAATGCCAGATAAAAGATAGATAGATGATACATTTTTTATTGATTTTTCTTTAATTCGGAAATATCAGGTATACAAATAAATAATCCATTTTTTCAGGTACATTCAAAATTTATTGTAAAATAAAGTAAAGTAATTTTTCTAATCAATGTATTCTCCGATGCTTTCTACAATTTCTAACGGGTTTTCAGGCAGCTGAAGAATTCTATCTCGGTAAAATGCTAAGTCTTTGGGTACGATAAAATCTTTAAGCTATTTTGGCATGTCATGCAAATCGACCGAAAAAAGTGGTAATCGGTTAGAGCAATTTGGTGAAAATGTTGGATGCTGGAAAATGTCCCAGCCAAAACTAATAATGACCAAATTATAAAGGCCTGACAATTTCATTAGACGTTCTCCTTTGCCACTATATGGCTGTTTTCATTCCAATTCTTGACGACTCAAGTAGATTAATTGACGTTAGTAGCAGTCTGCAGTACATGTTTAACTAGCTTGAAACAATTCGTAATAAAGCAAGTCCTTCATGTTTTTTGCAGAAAAGAATCATCTTTTCGAAGCGATTAGGTTTTACGACCGATTATGATGACCGGGATTTGCTCATGATTTACTGCGTTTCTCATTGTCCTTCCACACTGTTTAGAAAAGACACGGTTCCCCTCGTTAATTTTTGTTTGTTTGAGTGACTGAGACTAACACATTTTCCTTCTTTTTGAATGTTTTTCATCTTATGTAGGCTTTTTGAAATTAATTGTTGGGTTACTTTCAGCTGTTCTGCAAGTTCATTCTGCGTTTGCGTCGAATTTTCAGCAAGCATCTTCAAATCATCGTTGACGCTCTCTTGTTTGTCGTAACAGAAATCAACGTTTAAACGAAATTGCGCACATATCGTACGATACAACCATTTAATTAAACTCTAACCTAAATCAGTTAAAGAAGACGGAAATGTATCATAGAAAAAAGCTTAGGATTAATTAGAAAAAAACTAGAAGATTGCAAACTAAAACATAAGTATACTTTAGTGAATATAAAAGTAGGAACGCTGAATAGAAAACTATAAAACTAATAACCAGCGATTAAATCATACTTGACATTATATAACATGTACAAAAACTCGGAGATCCAGACCTAAAGAAACCAATAAAAACATATGCTGTAATGAATAGTAAAATTATTCAAATTTTAAACAACTATGTAGAGATTTGCAGAGAGAGACCGTATAATGCAAAGAGATGAATTTTTAAAATAACGCTTATTATTATTATTATAAATATTATAATATGATTTGTTTAACTCTATTATTATTATTTTTTGTAAATTGGATTTTCGATTAAAAAATATTATTATTATTAATAAAGAAATAAAGAAAACCGTAGTATTATAACTGCTGATGCTTACCATCCATTGTCAATATAACCGTAATTTTTTTCTTACAATTTTCAAGTTTTTAAGTCACTGCAGATATTTCCTTCAATCTTTAAGTATTTATGTTATATATTATCATATCTTTGTACTATAGAATGTTCTATTTCTCATTTTAAGTTGTGGTTAACAAGCCATTGGTTTATCTACGAATTTTATAGTAAGCAGTACTTAAACAGATCTCATACTCTATGCCTATGGTGCATTATAACCTAAAATGATCTCATTTATGTCTTCATAAGTTGCTTCATCTAATATAGAGCCAAACATGGTTCCTAAATATTTCTAGATATTGTGTTTTATTCGTTCCTTTTCGAAAAACTTCTGTAGCTTCTAAATAGCCTGACTTAAAGTAGTTTTCACCTTGAATAAACTCTAAGCCAAATATAAATGTTACCCGTAATTCAACATTTTTGAGGCAGTCCATTGAAGAAGATAAATAGACTTTAGAGACTTGACTTGACAGATTCCTGATTCCTAATTTTATATTGAATTGACTGCTAAATTGGCTTGTAATTTTAAAATTTCAAAGTTAATACTATTTACAGTTAATACTTATTTAACAAATACCACTGACAATATTCTGTACAGGGCAAGATTTCTAATCACTCTATTGACCACTCCTAAATACTGCCTTCTGAATTAGTCTAATTCAAATTAGTCTTTTTGATATTGATAAAATTATGAAAAAAATCTATTACACTCAGTAGAGAAATTAACGTATTTCTGAATATTTTTGAGATAGCTAGTTATGTAAGAATTTTTAATCGATTTTTTCCTATGTCCATTATAAACAGTGTTTGATGTCTTTTTATTTTAAGATATTATGATTTAATGTAAGCCTTGAAATTTAACAATAAGATATTAAAAATTACAAATATTAAATATCATGGCAACAGAATCATATATGTCGGAATTCTCGTACTATATATAATTCAATGAGGTAGCTTTTTAATTTGGATTAAAAATTCTTTTTCTCACTTTTTTAATACGTTTTGGTAATTTGTGATATAAAGCTACTTGAATTTTATTGATAGCTACCCAGGCATATTTATCCCTAAATCTCTATATATTAGATTCATATCTTGTTGAATATGAATGAAATCTGTTGAAAATTATTAATTTAATTCAGTTTTAGTAAATATACACACACGTTTTATAAATATACATTTATCTTGGCAAAGTGGAATATTTTCGGAACAGGGAAAAATATTTTAAAAAAATGCTTCAAATGAATGTTTTTTGATATGAGGGGGCAAATTTTATGTCAATACGTATGATTATCAAACTTTTATTTTGTTTATATATGGCTCTGTCAGCAAAATAAATTGTTTTTGAACAATTCCATTTTACGTAATGCTGCTAATATCACGACTGATCTTTTGTAAAATAAACATTCTGAATTCTGAAGAATATTCTAGTGGAACATAGAATATTCTTAAACCACATAATGGTTGCATGCTAGTTTGTAAAGTTTTCTCAACAGATCTATATAGTTTTTTGATATATTTTCAATATGATCTAAGACTGCAGAACATGTATTGAATGTCTTATATGCACGTAAATTTGGGGTAACCATTGATGATTTAGTAATTTCACAACCAGACACTCAGAGCACTTTAATTGATTGTCAATACGAATGCCCAGAACTGTCACTGAGTTTGTAATGGTACCTCTTGTGTTTCTGTCTTTTTAAATCGTTTAATTTTAATTTGTGAGCATAAAACCATTCATTTATGTTGTGTCTGTCATCCTGTATCATATTTTCGAGAACAGCATTATTTTAATGTCTGCAAATAAATGAGGTAATATCTGCAAAGATGATAACCTTGGTCGGGGCCATATGCATTGGTAAATCCTTTATATATTTTTTTGTTTGAGGTTTTCGCGGATGATATATTATGAAGGGTTTTTGGGTATTTATCCGGGTGGTGTGTGTTTTGTTCGCACAACGTTTCGATGAGCTCTATGCCATCTTCCTTTGGTGTCTTCACCTGAGAGTAGAATTCCTCTTATGATTAAACTTTTGGATGTCAGACTTGTTATCATTTATTCAGACACATTGCTTACGATCGCTAAAGTTTGATTTAAAAAAGTCCAATGCACATCCATCGATATTATATAATTGCAGTTTTTGTTACAATATATGATTAACGCAATCAAACGCTTCATATAAATCATAGAGCAAAATAGATGTACATTTATTTTCGTTAATGTTACTTACGATCACTTTTATTGTATCATCTATAGCTGATTCTGTGCTCGGCTTGATCTGAATCCGTACTGATAATCAGTAAAAAAGTTATTTTTATTAAAATATTTAATCAATCTATGCTGGCCACCAGTCAAGTGAAACTCCCCAAACATGCAGACTCCTCCCCACCAGAAAAGATGAAAGAGAGACAAACCGAAGAACGACGCCCCTTAAAAGTGTAGGATCGCATTTTCTAAGATCAGAATAATTATCTTCAAATAGAATTACTAATGTTCAGACAGTCGCTAGGACCGTTTAAAACAATCACATTTTTTGATAAAGAAGATCTTAGATGAAATAATGATAAAATCATTTATTTTCAAGAGCATCCCTGTTGACGGGTTGACGATCGTAAGTGCGAGCTTTTCTCCGTTAATGTAGAGACAACTTTAAAACAGAGAAGAATGTCTTCAATTTCACGCACTGTGAATGCTGTGTAAGAGTTAAGCCCAACGCTATCAAAAAATTATCATCATATTTATTTCTAGGTCAATTTGCCTGCGGAAATGCACAATTTCAGATAACACTTCTGCTAAAAGCACCAATTGCTAGGATAATCAAAGCTGCAGTGCCTTTTCTCAATTGTAGCGAAAAAGATGAGTGTTACCACAGAGTTGGAGGAGTTTCCTTTACGACAGCCGCCCCCTTGTCTTCCGTTGTTTTTCCTTAAGTTGATACGTACACAGGCTGATAGAAATGCAGTTCTTTTGGCCAATACCAAAGTGACTGCGGTTAGGAAATAAACATACTGACCGTTTTGAAAATCTTGATTTTGACAATAATCCGACTAGGTCTAACACAACTCTACAGATTTCCTTCGTCACTTCTTGGGTTATAAGTATTTCATGTGCTAGAATGATATTCACATCATGTTAAATGAAACTCATCTCTGGTAATATTGACTATCCAGGAATTTGGTTTATATATTTTACTCACAAGTTCATAACAATTATATCAGACGTGGCTGCACCACCATTTATATGAAGAAGTGAAATTGTCATATACAACTGCTATTAGATGCTTTTAGAAACATCGAGGCAACTGCGATTATTTTTAATACCGACATTAATCAGCTAGATATTATGTGAGCGTATCAATACTCCACAAAGCCAGTCTAAAACTTATTGTTAACGAAAATATTAAATTATGAATAGTGATCTCTCCTTGCGGCAAAACTATCAGTTCCGTTTCAAATTAATTTTAGGTTCAGTCCCGTTCTCTCTTTCAATATTCAATCTCAATCTGGAAAATTTTGATAAGTTAACCTCCGAGCACTAAGAGAGTTTCTACTTAGAAACTTGGAGGACTTGGTGGACTTCTACCAACTGGCAAAAAAGCAAGATGAAGGTTGAGAATCTTATGCTTTTACAGATTATAAAATCAAAGGCAAAGCTTGAAGCTCTTCTCAGATATGTTAGTAGCTCTTAATGAGTCCACCACTAGTAGAATTACTTTTTAAGTCGATTCTCCTGAGCTTTAAACTTCTATTAGAGACAAAATGATAGTAAGTGGCAGAGCAATCACACTATTTTTCTGCACGGTATTTCATAATCTATCTCCTAAAGACAGATATGCATTAATTAAATTATGCAACAAGCGCTGTTTGTATTTTGTATTTCGTTTAGACGCTCAAATGATAACACCGCAAAAAAAAACTGGTGATTTAGGTTTGCGAATTATTTAGTCGAAAATGCTGAACACCAAGTCTTTATAGTACCAATTTAACCTCAACCACAGCGAAAACTTATTTATAATGAAGTTCAATTCTTCTGTTTTCTTTTCAAAATTCATCTATATTTTCATTAAAATGACTAGTAAAGTTGTTCACTTTCGTAGTCAAATTCAAAATTGGAACTCCCTGACCTTCCTTTATTATATTTATTTTTTTTTTCAAACACAAATTGAGAAAATCGTTTTCTTTTCAATAAAACAAAAACTACACATTCAAATTCAACCACCGCAACTGCACACGTGTTTTTAAACTCTACGAGCCGCAGTGATCTTAACGATTTCGCTGTCATTTTAATTCTAACGGTAGAGAAACGGTCGCGATCGCCGCTTCCAAACGAGTCTGAACTTGCGGCTTTAAAATATAACTGACTGATCATAGATCATATGTTCACCATGGAGCGGATTTTTCTCAACTAAACTAAATAAAAATATTGCTCTGATTTATGAAAAAGGATTTTATATTAATTTTTACAAGGGAAGCACCACCGCTTCCATTGACCGCACGCCGCTTGTGTGAATGGTTTAGTCTGTCTAGACATCCATAAGGCATTTAACAACTCTTTAGAGTACTAATTTACTTTGTCTTAAGTTCTGCAGTACTGTTTAAAATTCTATCGATATGCACATTTCTATCAACAGCTGAAGGTTGATTAAAACACGAATAATCAGTTTTTCCACAGTGATGGTAAAAAAACATGCTCTTAAACATTGCGGAGAAGCATTGCCATATTTTTTGTGATGTTTTCCATTAGTTTAGAAGGTAGGGAAATCTCTTGTCCTTTAGTTGGGCTGTCGTCGCGACAACTTGCTCAGAGTATAAGGCTTGTTATTTAGGTCTTTCATAGGGCCGAAAAACTAGCCCTATCCACTATTTTTCCAATGGAAATTGGTCTATAATTTGAGCAATCTTCATTATCCCAATTTTTATGACTAGGAGCTATTCTCGAAATCTGATAGAAAGAATATTTCACTTGTGAAACATAGGTTAGTCCAATGACTTAAATAAGGAGCTATCTTAGTAGATATTTATTTGAATAAACGTGCATCCAAGCCATAACTATCTTTTGATTTCTTTTTTTAATTTAGAAATGACATTAGTATTGTCTTAAGAAAGAAAGATTCACTAGAATAGCTAATATACGTGGTAAATATACACTTGGCATATTTTTAATAATGGTTACAACGTAATCAATAAAATAATTGTTAAAATTCTGGGGTGATATAGGAGCTGCTTTGAAATCTTTACATGCATGTCTTTCCCTATTAATAAGTTGCCATGAAGATATTTCTCATAACTTAATCTGGGAGCTATGTCAATTTATTTAATGTAACTCTTCTTGTCATCAACGCACATTTCCTTATTATTAATAATTTTTCTAGTGAATCTGTAATTCTCATATGGAAAATTCATTACATTTATTATGTTACTTAGCTCTTTTGTGTACCAATATTTTATTATTTTTACGTCAATATTTTTAGCGAATCAGTTCAAGTTAATATTAAATGGGGTTGTAATTGAATTTACATCTTCTTGTTCAAAAGATAATATAAAGTCACCACTAAGAAGTTTTTCTTCTAAGTTAATATAAAAAATGTATTTTTATAACAGTTTGCACTTCGTTTTAATATATTTGCCTAAATGCTCGGATATATTAAGATTTACAATTCCGGCTTCATAATTATTCAAATTTGTTATTATGTTATCAATGCAACTTTCGAAGCAATTCGAGTACTAATAGTTATTGCAATATTTAATCCAAAGAACCTTATCAATATCAATAAGTTATGTTGTAAAGATGTTCTTTTTTCTTAAAGTCAATACTAAAACTGGCAGCAAAAATTAAAGTACAATTCTTGTAAATAGCTTCCTATGTAAAAGCACGTGCAGCCATTCCATAGTCGGGTAGAACTACTTGAAAGGTCAATTAATTCCTTTGTTCTCCAATGTCCCAAAATGCATACAATGTGGAAAAACTCTAGTTGCGAGAAACTTGATAATCTATTGATTTTATTATTCAGCTAATATGGAATTGATTAAAACATTTGTTCTGGTTCATGATCAAACTCTTTGTTAATGGTAGGGGCGAAAATTTTCAACTTTCTTTAGGAAATAAAACCTGTGGATAAATGCATTTTAAGGCCAGGATTGAGGATTGTTTACATTAATTCCAATGGCATTCCTAACTTGAAATAAGTATACTCCGTTCCTTTTATTTTTGGCTTCATAGATTCTACTACAATTCCATCTGTTGCATTAGTCAATTTTTTCAGTAATCCATGACATCATTTGGTTCGGTATTTTTTTGGAGTCTGGATATAAAGAATCAATTTAAATTTCGCTTTGGCATTAACTTTAATAATACATATTTAGATTGTCCTCTGAAACCGTAGTTGTTTGATCTTTGTATGGTTTATTTTACTCAAATTGTTCTTAGAGCTAGACGGCACAACGGTATTAACATTATGCTGCTGTTTTGATTTTGAAGAGACGGGTTTGTTTTTTTTTTGACGAGTGGAGTTTCACTTAATCAAATTCTTGATTGTAATATCAGGAGATATTGAATTGATATTGAGATATTGAGATATTGATATTGATTCTTTTTTATCATGATTAGAGCATTTTTCATTTTTCATTTTTTTTATTTATAACAGCAGATATGATAATAAAATTTACAACGTTTGCATTCAATTGCAATATGTAGAATAGCTTTTTTACACATACATAGTACAGTTTATTTTAATGGCTGGATAATTAATAATTTAGCGCTATTATTCTAAGTAAAATGTTGTAATGTAACATTAATCAGTTTTTAGATTAAATTTTGACGATAATGGTAAGGTAATGATCAATAATATTAGACCCGAAGCAACTAACTATATTATAAACAAATACCTAAATAATTGTACAGGTTTCTAAATGTTGCACATGTAATAATACAAATTTAATTGATTGACATTTTAATTACCCATTTATTAATAAAAGTTATTTTATTGCATTACCTATGCATTCACTTTATTCATAAGCAATCGTAAAACTTTATTGCCACTATCAGACAACGTTCGCTTGGTGATAATTAAATGTTTTAGATATTTTATGCAGTTACCCCGCACTGCAAACAAGGTTTCCCCCGCCCACAGGAACTCCGCTCACTTAAATTCAATTTCCCTCATGTGTAAATTCGTACAAATAATGTTATTTCGTCTCGAACACAATGGGGGCTTTTATTATTCAAATTAGTGGGTGCGTTGTGGTTCTGTGCTCTCTTCTGAAATACCTGCATGTATCCGAATGGAAAGTAAATTAACGGCAGCGAAAATGATAAGTTATTCACAAGTGTCAGTTTTGTAATTAATGTAGGAATATGGGTTCTCGCGAAATATTTTTGTAGCTCCTAATAATTCATATTTTCATTGTTTGCGTTTTGTTTGATCAGAAAATATTGATGTTAATTTATTTTAAATTATTAATACCATGATAATATTCAGTTTGTTATAACTTTAATCAAACCGAATATGAGATACTTTTTAATTAATGATTTATTTCAGTAAATCGCTTAGATTAACTTTGTATAGCATTTAATTTCAAAATAATTATTTATAATCCTGCATTAAATGAGTGTAGTTTGTAAAATTTTGCATTTTTTTAAATTTTTATATTATGTGTTGGTTTTAGTTAAAATATTATTATTTTAATTTATATGGCCACCTTACAAATGTAAGTTATTTTGTTTTAATTTATAAGATCGTTCATGTTGTTTTCATCGTATGTGAGTACTACTCTATCTTTTCTAACCTTTTTGGATTTAGGAAGGAAAATCTATAAATTTACTAATTCTTTCAACATTGCAATCTTCTTTTTAGCATACTTAAAAGGAGTCTTATGTAGGGACAACTTTTCAAAAATTATTAACATTCATAAAATCTTATCTAAATCGAATAATACAAGTGTACCTGTACATTTACACCTTAACTCGAAATTTAATTCCCTGCTTAATCTAAAACTTGAAATGTATTCCCAATCAAATCAAACTCAATTCTTACGGTTGTTGATGGTTTGGTGACAAGATAATCTATTAAAGAGATACAAGTATAAATAATCAATTAAATTAATAAAAAAATAAATATTGTTCCACGTCAACAACAGCGGTTTCGATCTTTTTGGATATCATCAGCGTAGCGCAATAAAAATCAATAAAAAATTAACAAAATTATCATATAATATGTGACAGAATATATCTAATATGCTTTTATCATGTATTGAAGCACTTAGAAGTAGAAATAAATATGTAATATTTGTAGGTTTTAATCGTTTACGTTTTTACTAATATAATTACATAAATAATTTGTATACTTTCAGCAGCAGCAAATAATTTTATGACCGCTCAAAATAAAAGCGTAATGAAATGGAGTGTAAATTTTCCAATTTACGGAAATTACGAACAATCCCTACAATTTCCGGTCACACGCAGCACAAAAAAAAAAAACAACTGCGGCAATTTGCAGCAGACGAGCGCAATAAAGAGTGGTAAATCACTTAAAATCGTCAAATAATAAAACGGGCCAACATTACAAACAATTACAGCCATCGAAATTAATTCCGGCAGGTTTCGTGCAGTGAACGATTTTTTTATCGTTCCAATTTAACGGAAGGGAAGGGGGGAAAAAGGTTTTTTCATCGTGTGCGGTGCCGAGGTGCAAGGGGTGTTTGTTGGCTGTTAAATCGGACGTGGGCGGGTAGATCAAAGGATCGTCAGCCCGTCAATTTCATGTGAGAGTATGCATATTAGATGGTATTAGCCGTAACCATGGCACAGGGTAGAAAGATTAAGGTATTTATATGCACGGTTTTACAAGAATGTGTATAGGGTGCCAATCTGCACGTCTTGTATATCGAGGGTGTGGAAGAAAGAGACTTTGAAGGTGCTATTCATACGTGAGTACTTATGCGCTTATGTTGATTAGTATATAAATTTGTATAGGTTTCAAGGTTTAAACTCCTCATTTCAAATAATCGATAAAACATGTAAAGTATAGTATGTGAAATATTTAAATATGAAATAAAATTAGTTCAGAGATAAAACAAAATAAATGAATAACATAAGTATATCAAAAGAATACAGAAAGAGAAAACCTATCTACACATTAAAAAATAGCATAAAAAAAATCATTTTAATAATGCTTAAATAATGCATTATCTTTTTTGCATTTGAAATACATAGAAATACGAACACCTAGTATAAATCATTTTATTTTGATAAAATTTATTTTTTGGTTCATCTTGGTGAAAAGAAATAAACAATTAAAAATTCAACTGTAACAGATAATGTTTTCTTTTTTTATTCAACTTATTATTTGTTAGTGCACAAGGTAAAATTAAACATTTTTGTCATATGATTTTAATTTTACTGAGTGTGGTTCTAAGCTTTTGTTGTTATCTTTTACAATGCCTAGGGTGCAAAGACGCGCAAATTTTCATCAACTTTCTGAGTTTGGTAGAGGGCGGATAGTTAGAATTAGAGAGGCTGGACTTTTTTCCATGAAATTAGGGACAGGGTGCACAGAAGTTTAGATACTACTATACACAACCGTCTCTCATATTTTGAAGACTGTTGGTCCTACCATTAATAAATCCACTCAATTTAAAGTAAGACCTGATCTTACCGCCATGCAACGTGACCAGTTAAAGTTGCTGTATAAGGAGCTGGATGATAGGAACAATAACGGCGAACATGATTTGACAATTTAATATTTTAATAATTCATCGCGGATTGTCAACAAGAAGAGGATTTCTCAGCCCAGCCCCAGCAATAATAGAGGAGCTACAAAAAAAAACTAAGAATTTATTGCCATGACGTAAGTGGACTGAGAACAAAAATTAGACCTATACCTGGCCTTCGATAGTTTGCTCATTTACAATAATATAGGCGCCTGATTTAAAGCAGTTTTGGCTACTACTATTAAATTTATCCAGACTATTTTTATGGTATCTAATACAAGGTACAATATCAGTAAAATCACATCTAGTCATAAATTTAGAAAACCTTTTAGGTAGTCATATATATATATATATATATATATATATATATATATGTTAAGCTGGTTTTCGGGTTATACTCCGCGTGGTTTGTAAATTATATTTACGACGTTTCGATGGTCTCTCTGCCATCTTTTTCAAGTGTTTACTCTTGTTTGGTCAAGGTAATACAGTATTACCGAGTATAACCCGAAAACCAGCTACAACATACCATACCCGCGAAAACATCAAACTATATATATATATATATATATATTCAATGTCAACGAGCTTCGTTCGAATGCCCCACGTGCATATAATACTGCCCAGTACAGGTTATTCTTCTTTTCTTCTTCTTCTTTAACTTTGATTAGGACCTGTCCTTTTTTCAACATTTATAACTGCGTTTGGAACTTCAGCTCTCATACCATCTTATTGGTGGTCTTTTTGATCTCAGTAACGCCGTTCTAACAATTTTTGACAGTCTGGTTTTATCTAATTTATCCACATGGTCTCTCCACTCACACCTTCTGTTTCATCATTTCACCACGTCTTGGATATCGCACTTTGCTCTGATATAAGAAACGATTCTTATGTGGTATCGGTTACTACATCCTTTCATGCATCATAGGGTTCTCATATCCGTTGTTTCTTTGTGGAATTTTCTGCCTTGGTTTCGATCGCTTATTTCATAACGGACCTGACACAGTTTTTATAGATTCTTGCTTTGTTTCGTACAGACGCGTGCTTGTTTTGCCATATCATATCTCTCAGTTACCTCGATATTAGATCTGCTTTCGATGTTTGGACTTTCACTTCTTCCTTTAGGTTCCTGTTGCATGTTATGTTGGCCCTTACGTATTTGAATTGCATGACCTGCTCGACGCTTCTATTATATATAGCGAGGTTACATCTACGCGGGTCCCAAGACTATGTCTTGGTCGCAGATATCTGCATGTTGAAGTAATTTCTTTAAACTTGTAGGGCGTCGTCTGAAAATCGTCTTTGTCTTCTGAGATCAGCACCAAGTCATTCGAATAGCATAAAATGTTTATCTTCCATCCGGCCTTCTTGATTTTAGTAATCACTTCTTCATTATAGTATTGAATAAGGCGGCGCTTAAGCTGTCTCCCTCAATATTCGGGTTAATACGAGTCTTAGATGTATAGTTTGTATGTTACTTTTATAAAGGTATGGTTATCGGTATTATGTTTTGTGCTGACCGCTATGATATTGGGATGTATGTTTCTTTATTGCAGGAGCGGCACCATGTAGGATAGCAGCACTCTGTTGAAGACTTGGGTTAGGTCGATGAAGCACATAAAGTCTGTTTTTTTTAATACTATGGCTTTCTCGGTGATTTGGAGGTTAATGAATATTGCTGCAATTTCTCTGATGTTTGATACGTCGCATTTAATCCTTTTTTTTAAATAACGGTATCGTTGTACTGCTTTTTTATTTCTCTAGTATATCCTTATTGTGTAGTATTTTATTGTATAGCACCTGAATTTGATCTAGTAGTACTCAAAACCCGCATTTGATCATTTCATTGGATATTTTATCCATTCCCGGAGCTGGTAAGTTTTCCTATATTGTCCTGGATGTGTTCCACGTTTGATGCTGCTATCTGATATCATCATGTTGCATTTCAATGACGTTTTTGTCGTCTTTGCCGTATAGCTGCCAGAAGTATTTCTTCCAATCGTTGATCGTGGTCTTCTCTGTTTGTAGATATTCAATCAGTCCTATTTCTAAGCATGGTCCACACCTTCTTTTTCCCTCCGTAGAGGTCGCGTTCCAATCGTTGGAGAACTTTTCCGAGTAAGCCGATTTAATTTTCTGAATTTCGTTATTAGTTATGTTTCTTACAAGCTTATATTCGCCGTACGTTATTGATTTTGCTCTGTATTGTAGATATGACTTCCGTTTTTCTTCGGCCACCTTCTTGACTTCTTGGGAGAACCATGGTTTGGTATTTGCAGCTTTTATCATATTCGATTTCAGTTTTTCCCATGTGGTTTCTACTTCGTTTTCTTCTTGTATTCTGCATGGATGGATCATCTATTCGAATTTACACTGGTATTGGTTCAGTTTTCAGATAGAGATTTCATATTGAGTTTGTAGATGCTTTCGGTTGGTTCTTTCTATTTTCTTATGTAGGTTGGTTGTGATCTTTGGTAGTATGATGCTGTAATTAGTTCCAGCATCTGTTGAGCATTGGGTTCTAATATCCTGGATTATGTGGGAGTAGATATTTCTGTTTGTGATTACAAAGTCTATCATGGATTTCGGACCTTGTTCGTTTGTAAATTTATGTTGCGGTTTGGGTGGAAAGAATATATTGTTTATTCTTAGTTCCCTTTGCGCCCATTGTTGTATTAGTTGTTCGCCATTTTAGTTTTTGTCTTCTTGTATTGATTCTTTACGCCAATTATTATTTCTCTTCCGATTCTAGCGTTTAGGTCTCCAAAAATAAAGACTTCGCCTTGTACGCTAATGTTATCCATTCCATTTTGTAAGTTCTGATAAAAGGCATCTATCTCCTCTCTGGGTTCTTGTATGTTCAAAAATATTACAATGAATCGGTAATAAAAATGTACTATTTCCCCCTTAATACTATTTCCATTGCATATGCTGAAGGTCCGAATATATCCGTAGAAATTCTTGTAATTCTTACAGCAACACATGTTTGTCTGTTTCCCAATCTTTTTCCATTGTTAGCAATTTTGCTGAGATTGAATTTTACTTTTATCTTCGTCTTCAGAACTGGGAGGCATATATCTTCTTATTATAATTTCGTTTCATTAGGAGTGCAGTGAAGAAAGTATATACCATATATATCTTCTTGTATGTACATTTAAAATGCTTTTATATTCACTGTTGCTTGATTCATCCGAACTATAATTAGCAGAAATTTCATCACTCTTCTCTATAACATGTTTAATGTTATTGTCTCGTGGACCACTTCGCCTTCGCTACCATATAATTTATTATTTTTATCATCCAGCATTCCACGTAATTATATTTTCTAAAATATTAGAAAATTTCACTCGTTTGTCATTCACTAGCAATAACTAAAAAAATATGGGTTAAACTAATAATACGATAATATTTCTTCCTGTTTTGAAAAGTCGGTTCAAAGTACGAGAGATGGTACAACCGGCGCGTATCGAGATCATGTTTAGTTAGTAGCATCTCTTGAATGAACGCACACCAAGTTTCAGCCATATTGGTCTATTTCTTTGTGTTTGGCATTCGTGTGAATCAAGGAAGTCGATTGATTTTCAAGAAATGGACGAAACAGAATTTCGTGTGGTGATTAATCATTACTTTATGAAAGGCTGAACGCCTCAGGAAACTAAAGAGAAGCTTTATAAACATTATAGTGACTCTGCACCTTCGATTAGAACAGTTTATAAGTGGTTCCAAAATTTTTGGACTGGCCATATGGGCACAAGTGACGCTGAAATGTCTTGACGGCCTGTGGAGGTTACGACTCCAGAATCATTGATTGAGGGTGCGTAAGATTGCTAGTACGGTGGGCATCTCAAGTGAATAGGTACATAATATTCTGCATAAACATTTGGACATAAGAAAGCTATCCGCAAGATAGGTGCCGCGATTGCTCACGCTTGACCACGCTTGACTCAAAACTTATTATCTTCATAGCCCATTTACGATATATTCATTCAAGTTAGAACTATAGCTGAACACTTTTGGTTACTGACCTATAAAAACCAAGGTGGTTCGATCAAAACAGCGCATTTCTTATTGATTAAAATGCAATTCATTTCAACTAAATATCAATTTTTATTACTTCATCGTCGCCAAAAGACCAGAGTTACAAATCCGCATAAATCCAAAACCACCTATAAATCCGATTCCTGATCCCTCAAATGAGCACCTTTAAGAAACTACGCAAGTTACCCCATAAGCTCAGTATAAAATTTAATACAATCCTTATAATTATATTAACAAAAGTTGCATTTCCTAAACCACTAATATCTCATTCAAATGTAAAATTCATTTAATCACACTGCATCGGTTCATTAGTAGCAATCACCTGCATAGCTCTATTAGCTAGCAACTTTATTATTTTTTGTATGCATACATTTTATATCTAATTAATGTATATTTTTCACCTGAAGAAACCACAGTGTGATAAAAACATTGCATTGAGTTAAATACAAACATTTTAATTAAGGCAGTGCAGAAAATGATGGAAAATGATAGTCGATATTTTAAATGGACAAACAACCCATTTATATTTATATATGTTATAATTTTGTACTTCATTTGTCTGAATAAAGGTGCTATTTTCTTTAGCAACCATTTTTTTTAAGTCGCTCTTTTGAGTTAGTAATAATTTTCATTATTCTAATATCTAGAGATTATAAAAAATATGATTTTATAAATTTATTTCTGATTAACTAATATGTAAATGTTTTTTCAACTACTATTGTAAATAATCTAGTATACAAAGCAATAATTATTGTCACCAATAATGAAGAAAAACTGACAAAGTGAAATTAACCATATGGATACGTACAATTCTAACATAACTATGCGAATCGTAACAAGCGAATACACATTAACAGGTAGTTTGAATAGGCATATCGTTCTATCAATTTAAACCTCGAACAATCGAAATAATCCGCCGCTTTATATCCCACATACAAACGACTATTATTATAAATTAAATTGTACATTGGACGCAGTGCTAAAACCATTGCATTCATTTATGATCAATGGCAGGCACACCATTACAATAAGTATATATCATTATAGCCAAATTGATACATTCTGTCCATTTAAACCAATAGTATATATAAATAGTTATATAATAAAGAAGGAGATACGACGACTTGGTTTTACTACTTTATTTAAAATTACAGGTGACTGCAGTTACGACTACCAGCTAGTTATTATCAAACATCAAAGCGTTTTAAAATAACGAAATCCAACTTATTTTTATAAAACAGTTGAATAGCGGTGTATAAATTACATCATCGTAGCTAGTTTACTGTGTATCAAAGAATTTAAATTAGAAAAGAAAGTATATATTACACAGGCTAAAATGTGTTTGGATACAAACTCAATCAATTATAAACATTTATTTCAAAATGTTAGAAACAGTAGTATCAACTGTAAAATTTCAAATTATTCTGATATTACTTGTAGTAATTTACTACAGCACTATAACATCAAAATTCTGTAAATTCCTTAAAAGACCAAAGAAATTATGAAACATAAAAAAACATTAAAATATCTTTTCCAAATTAGAAAAATTTCAAATTATCAACAAAAATCCTCTAGCACCTCGACTCTATGGACTTATAAAAACTCATAAACCCAATAATCCAATTCGGCCAGTAGTTTCATATATCAACACTCCCACAAGAGTCTTAGCAATTAAAATTAATCATCTTTTTAAAAAATTTACAAATTTCACTTCTCAATATTCTGTCAAAAATTCCCTTGAATTATCCCAAAAACTAAAATCCATTATTACACCCAAGAACTCAAAATTAGTTTCTTTTGACGTTAGTAGTATGTTCTCTAATATTCCCACAGGTAAATGCCTTAAAATAGCACATACTCTTTCAGATAAATCCAACACTAATCCCATTGTAAAAACAGAATTATTAGACGCATTAGAACTTTCATTAAATCAAAATTACTTGCAATTTGACAATAAATATTTTCAACAAACTAACGGGTTAGCGATGGGATCCCCTCTCAGTCCTTTGTTAGCAGAAATTTTTATGTCAAATATTGAGGAAAAAATTTTCAGTTCAAATTTCACAAAAGCATATATTTCATTTTGGTTTAGATACGTAGATGATGTTATCGCATGCTTTAGTGGTACATCACGACAGTTAGATCAATTTTTAAATTTAATCAATAGTGTTCACCCTAAAATAAAATTCACAGTAGAGAGAGAAAACGACAATAAATTCAATTTTTTGGACCTTACATTAATTCATCAGAATAATACAATTAAATTTGAAATATTTAGAAAACCTACTAACGTCAACTCTACAATTCCTTATAATTCAAATCATCCTCTATCCCATAAGTTAGCAGCATTTCACTCCATGATACATAGAGCATTCACAATTCCTGTATCTGATTCAAGTAGAACCACAGAACTAGACAAAATTATATCAATAGCCACGGAGAATGGTTTCCTAGTTAATCTTATTCAAAATTTAATTCACAAAAAACTGTACAAATCAACAAGGGCTCATATTTATCCTAATATTTTAGACCGAACGAACACAAAATTTACAACATTCACTTATTTTGGGCGCGTAACAAATAAAATATCAAATATTTTCAAAAAACAAAATCATCAAATTGCATTTAGACCAGCGAGCAAACTTTCAAATATACTTTTTAACGCGAAAGACAAAATTCCATCTATTAAAAAATCGGGAGTATACCAAATTTCATGTTCCGAATGTAACAGCACATATGTAGGACAGACAGGTAGGAGTTTTGAAAAGAGATACAATGCACATTATAGAGCATTCAGACTTAGACATACAACAAGTTCTTTTTCAAATCATTTCTTAGAGTGTAATCATTCATTTCCACATATGGATAATTTAAAACTTTTACATTTTTGCAATAAAGGCCAAAGGCTTAATCTTTTGGAGTCACTAGAGATATACCGCCAAAGCAAGAACATTAATTCTAATCTGCTTAATGAGCTCTTATAATGACATGTACCTCTTCTGAAAACACCGCACCTTAATCCGATCGGCATATTTAGTTAATCCATTGTAATAAATCTCAGTCCTAATTAGGTTCATTAAAAATTCATACCTCACCTATAAATTGTTAACACCCTGTATTCTTCTTCATTCAATACTTGATAATGACCTGCAAAGGTCGAAACTATAGTTGTGTCAAAATTGATAATATATTGTAAACTTTGTTTGTGTATATTATACAATAAATAGTGGTATAAAAAATTAAAAATTATTTTCATTTAACCTTTTTTAAAATGAACTACCACATAGTAACGGTCGCTACCATCATTTTCATTAAAATATTTTTTTAAGATTGTAAGAAAAGATCATAATTGAAAATAATTAATTAAAAATTTCAAATAAAAATCGACAATTCAGAATAAAATTTAGAAATTCAATAAATAACAAAAATATATTTTAAGTTTAACAGACTAAAAACCATGCGTGCATAACAAAAGTCTGTTATTATTTTTTTTAAGCATTTATTTTATAAATAAGAGATCTATCTAATTACATATATTTTAGAAAATCTGTAGCAAACTTAAATAAAAACAGAAATACAGTTGTTTATATCTGTAAAAATCAGTTAAACTAAATAAAAATTTTGAAACGTAAGATAAATGTGTTCTTTAAAAATTATCAAAGCTATTGAAAAATTTTAAGAAAGACGATTGGGTTTAATTATGAACTTAAAATTAAATTAAAATATTTTTTAACAAAATTGTTAAAAAAACTAAGATGCAGTTAAAATTAATATCTTAAACGGACCAGAATTAATGCAATAAATATTTTTCAAAAATTTCTAGGAGACTTAAATATAAAATGGAAAAACTGTTGTGGATGTTTGTTAGTTTAAAGCAGTTAAAACGTACTTAATATAAATATTTAAACATTTTAAGAAAGAAAGGAATAAAGTGTTCTTTAATTAAAATTTTAAAAATTAAATAAACTTAAAATAATTAAAATAGATTTTTTTTTGCAGATGCCCTAGCTGGACACTGAATTGAATGTTCGACTTTTAGAGACTACATTTAAACCAACATAAAATAATGGCTACGACTTAAATTGGTAAGTTACTGCTAAATTTCGCCTGACAAAACTCCTCTATCATCCAAATATGATGATTTAATAGGTAAGGTAGACATTTTTTGTTGAGTTTGGTTCTCGTTTATGCCGATCCAATAATGCTACTACTCAATATTCACTATTGCCAGTTTCCCCAAAATACGGTAGCGATAATCTTTCACCCGAATTTTGAGTTTTTGATCATTTTGAACGACTTTCACCGCGGCTGTCCACTCAGCTGTCGATCTTTTTGATTTAGGTGTGTAGTAGTGGATCCATGTTTCATCTGTTGCCACATACTGACGCGATAAATCTTTCTTTTTTCGCTTGTGCAGCTCCAAACAAGGCTCTGAATCGTCAAGGCGTTGTTGTTTCTGGTCACTCACTTGCTTGCACATGTCCAAACTTTTATGTAAAATTGTAAAGGCACTGCCTTCTGATATCTGATCTGACATCTTGAAGGTCAGCTATCTCACAGAACTTCATGTTGCGGTGTTTTAAAATTCTTATGTGGACATTTTTTTATGTTTTCAAAACAACTGCCGATTTTGGGCGACCAGAGCGTTCAGCATTGTTGAGGATGGTTGTACGATCGCGTTTAAGTTCAGTATACCAGTTAATAATAGTTGATTTTCCTGGTACAAACTCCCCATAATGCTTATCAAGCGACTTTTTGGCTCCAATAGTATTTTCTAAATCAAAAACCTATTAAACACGAAATTCCCTTCTATCCAGTAGTAACATATATTTATTGACAAATTTTGTACATATTTACATTGCAATTATGAATAATGAATGAGGTGTTATTGTATTAATTTGTCAAAAGGCTATCGACCACAGGTCTTTCTGCATTGTTTTGTCCAGTCATATAGCGTCAATCGTTAATGCGTAAAAGGATGAGATGGAATAAAATTGGGATTTTTAAATTTAGGGTTTATACTAGGGTTTCTAGGAAGACAATATTGGGATAATATATGGAAGTTTAAGGATTTTTGGAGAATTTTTCTGACAGGAATCGAAGGCGTTCTAGGATAGGGATAACTAAAGTGGTATCATAAAGGAGCTGATTAGATGGATTGTGTAAATGATTAAGAGGATATCGGAGTTTGGTTAGGGTACGGAGGGATGCTCGCTCGCTAACTTGAATATTACGGGATGTTGGATTGCTGGGATTGGTATAGAGGGCATAACCATAGTCAATAAGTGGACGGCAGATCATTCTGTATATTTTAGCAGCTGTTTTTGTGTTTATACCACTGTTTTTATACGTTAAACTTTTAAAGCATTTTGCTCTAGAAGTAATTTTACCTTTCATTGTGGCTGTATGTTTTTTAAAATTGATTTTTTGATCTATGGTTATGCCCAAGTACTTAACGAAAGCTGTGAGAGGGATCATAGTTTGAGAAGTATGGACTTTCTAAGGTGAGTTATTGGTGCGATGATAAGGAATTACGAGCTGGGATTTGTGGGGATTGATTTTAATGCGCCATTTTGCAAACCATCCTTCTATCCATTTTCTTGAAAATTACAAAACCGTGGTCACTAAAATGACTGTAATTTCTAAACAAACTGTCAGAATCCCGTACTCTTTGAAGATCAGTACTACTCGGAAATTACATGGGTCTGTCCACAATGTTGCCATATACAGGGTGAGTTTTTTTCGATGTTCTCTATGCGGATCTCGGAAACTATAAGAGATAGAGAAACGGTTAAATAGGGAAAGAAGTGTAGATTTACGAGACGAATGAAATTCCACTTTCAAAGTTTTTAAAAAAGTCAAGGGTAACTAGATATTTTGAAAAAAGTAAAAAGTGTCAATTTTTTCAAATCAATATATCTCGGTTATTATAACAGATAGAAAAAAACTGTAAAGGACAAAGTTTTAGATACTTTTATGTGGATTAATAAAAAATAATCGCCATTATTTTCCGAGATATGATGCAAACTTACATTTTTTTAAATGGAAACCATAGTTGGCTATGGCCTCATTAAAAAGGTATTTTTTTCTCTTTAATCCAATATGACATACGACATAGTTATTTCTAAAAATAAGTGAGTTATAGTCATTTTAAATTTTATTATAAATAAAAAATGGGTAGCCATGAAAAAGATGAAAGTAAAACAATTGCAGTTGTTTATAATAATAGCAATATTGTAATTATTAGTTCTACAAAGTTAAATAAAAATGAAAAACCAGCATAAGAATAATAATTTTGTAATTATTAAATGGCCTTCTGTATGTGGTATAAACCCATTTGTCAAAAGGATAATACTTTCTTACAAAAATATTATGAACAGATGAATCGCGATTAACTAATTGTGGTATTTTTAATGGCCACAATGAACATAGATGAACTTAAGAGAATCCACGAGAAGTTTCACAGAGAAAACTTCAAATTAATTTTGGGTTTAATCCATGGTGTCTTTGGATTAATAATTTTCGGTCCAAATATTTTTGAAAGCTCACTAACTGAAACTGATTCCTTTCATTTTCTTCAGTAAACATTTGAAGATACGCTCGATTGTTTAAATTTATCATTACAAGCAAGATTAAAATGGTTTCAATATGACGGTGTTCCACCTCATAACATGTTGGCTTTACAAATTATTTAAATGATGCTTTTCCTAACTCATAAGTGGGAAGAAATAAATCAATCCCAGGGCCACCTAGATCTCCCGATCTGCGCGTTTTAGAATTGTTTCTGTGGGGTTATGTAAAAAACAAAGTATATGAAAAATCATATCAATCTGTGGAGGATCATAAACTAGCTGTTATTGAAACATTTAATTCAATTTACATGAGAATAGTCAAACAGCCATAAATTCAATTTTTAAAGATATAATTTATGTCATAATAGTATTAATAGTGGACTCTTTGACCATATTTTTCTAATATTCAAATTTATCTCCCATTGATACATTGATAATTACAGAATTACTTTATGCAGTTGTTTCATTTTGGTTTATCTCTGTAAAACTAATAATTACAATATTGCTAATATTATAAACAACTGCAATTGTTTTACTTTCATATTTTTCATGGCTACCCATTTTTTAT
Organism: Ontholestes murinus; assembly: GCA_963969525.1. Classification (NCBI taxonomy): domain Eukaryota; kingdom Metazoa; phylum Arthropoda; class Insecta; order Coleoptera; family Staphylinidae; genus Ontholestes; species Ontholestes murinus. The sequence continues at coordinate 46,663,848 of OZ018393.1, read as the reverse complement.
TTATAATGAAATTTAAAATGACTATAACTCACTCATTTTTAGAAATAACTATGTCGTATGCCATATTGGATTAAAGAGAAAAAAAATACCTTTTGAATGAGGTGACGGCCAACTATGGTTTCCATTTAAAAAAATGTAAGTTTGCGCCATATCTCGGAAAATAATGGGGATAAAAATTTTCTGATTATTTTTTATTAATCTGCATAAAATTATCTAAAACTTTGTCCTTTACAGTTTTTTTCTATCTGTTATAATAACCGAGATATATTGATTTGAAAAAATTGACCCTTTTTACTTTTTTCAAAATATCTAGACACCCTTGACTTTTTTGAAAACTTTGAAAGTGGAATTTTATTCGTCTCGTAAATCTACACTTATTTCCCCATTTAACCGTTTCTTTATCTCTTATTGTTTCCGAGATCCCCATAGAGAACATCGAAAAAACTCACCCTGTATGTTTCAGAGCGGGGACTTATTGAGTGACGTATATTTTACCTTATTACGTATTTCAATGCTTTACAGTATTCCTTGATCTTTACCGATGATATCGTTCTTGTTACCCATTTACCCACCCTTCAAATAGTTAATCGATCACTCGGAGGGTTCTTTGGCTTCATCCAAGCTTCGTGGTCGAAATGGCGCTCGAAAATTAATCCCAGTAAATCTAAACTATTTATACCTTTCTACAATATCACGCAACAATACCCTACAACTACAAATGAACCACGATTCACCGCACATATACCTACAAATATCTAGCTATCCTGTTTGATTCAAAATCCTCCTACAAACCCCATGCTCACACCATAAAAACTAAAATAAAAAGACAGAGTCCGTTATTTTAGATCACCCACTTATAAACTAGAAGGTATATTAATTAAAAGAGCCATATATAAATATGCATCGCAAATTTCATCAAATATCGTAACATGTGAAGAGTTTTTCTATCCCAGCTTTATTTTCCTCCACTGTCAGTGTATTGGGATACATAATCTTTCTTTACACCCAAAAAGTTATTCCGTTTTATAAACAGAGTGTATCTGATGCAGATAAGAGGGACTGCAGGGTGGATGGTGGATGGTTCGAACACTCGCCATAATGGAAATTCTCCTAAGGTCGCATATTTTTTGGGTTAGAAATCTACTAACAGCACTAACTTCAAAATGTAATAGCGACCTGTAAATCAAAAGACGTAAAAATATAAATTAACAGCCTGAGAAACCAGACAGACAGAAATATATAAAATAAGCTAAATGCAAAAAGGCGGACTATCATCAAAGGTAACAAAATCCGAGAACAAACTTACAAACAGTAATAATAATAATATTTCTCTTAGTTTGTATATAAAAAAAGATTTGCAAAATAAAATCAAACTAATTAAAAAAATGTGTAATAAAGTTTTGAATAAAATTTTGATTTTCAAAAAACAAACTTATTATTTTTGGCACCATTGGTAATATAATAAGGTAGATAATTTTAATAGTGGGAAGTGATAATTACGTAATAATAACACGTTTTATTTAAATCATAAAGTTATTTAGAAGTTTATTTATACAAATTAAATATGGCTTTTTAATACTTTAACGCTATAGTTTAGTTTATTGACTTTAAAATTTCTACAAAAAATATACAAAATAACATACATTTACAATAACTTAATAAAATTTATAACACAAGACTTGAAGGCTAAATTTACTAATAGCATAAAAAATAAATGCCCAAATAAAAAAAAAACTGTCTAAAATAACTAATCAATAAGTAAAAACCATTCGAAAAGAAAATATAGAGTTTAAAATTGCTGGCAACGTATCAAATGTATACCCAAAATTTATTTCCGTTAGAATTGATTTAATAATTATCCAGTAAATCTAAACTCTTTTGTTTCTTTGGCTAAGGCATTTAGAATAAAATTACTGTCAAAAGGCAATTCAGAGTTGATGACAACCTAAGAAAAATTAATTAACCTAATGAAATTTGAAGATAGATTTGTAGTTTAAAATGCCTATCAAAAAACAACTCAAAATTGCTAACACCCAAGAAAAACAATTCAGATAATTGTTTGATGGTTTTGTTGCACCCGGACCACTTTCTCTAAATAGTATTTCTAGATCAAATATGAGCCAAAAACACATTTTAAATTTTTAGTGAACTTTAAAAAGAAAAACAACTTAACTTGAAAAAAAAAATAGTATAAACTAAATTCCCCTAGAATTGAAAATTAATTTTCCTGCAACTTTTGTTTCATTAATTTTTAGAATAAAATGGTTGCCAAAAAGTATATTAAAATTTGTATTAACTAAATAAAATAAATTAACCTAAAGAATTTAGAGTAAAAATTTGATCTATTGATTTTTCTGAAACTTCGATATTTTGCGTCTTCTGTAAATAAATTTCTAGTTTAAAACGTCTGTCGAAAAGCAACGTAAAACTGCTACAAACCTAAGAAATACATTACAAGTTAGAAAGTTTGCTCGACCGATTTTCTTACAACTTGAAACTCTATCATTATTTAGATTTCTATATCAAATATGCTTTTAAAAATCAGTTAAAAATTTCCCAGACAAAGGAACGAGTAATTCAACCTAAAAACTTTACAACACAAATCTAATTCCACCAGAATTAATTGCCTTCAACTTAGATTACTAGTAAACAACGTATCTGATATAATTGATTTACCTGCAACTTTAAACCCTTTTGTTTCTTTTACTTAGACTTCTAGATTATGCAATGTAAATAGACCAATAAATATTATTTCGAAAACAGAAATATATCTTGTCTTTTAGAAATTGTTATAAAATTGTAAAACCCTCAAAGTAAATTTTTATAAATCTTCAAAAATGTATAAATCTAGAAGATTTTTTTTAAAGTTTCTAGCAACTATAATAAATAACTAAACAAATAAGAAATACGGCGTAAACGTATCTAGAAAATTTTAATAGAATCAGAAAACTATCAAAAATGCTAGAAAATTACGAAAAATATAATCAAACAACAAGATCCTGGAACAAACAAAAATAAAAAACTAAACCATCCGTCAATACCGTTAGCACGAAATGGGACACCACACCCGCAAATCTCGAGTGAAGGAAACACTAGGAGTGATTGCAGATACAAAAAATTTACGTATTTATCAAATTTGTAAACTAATTTTTGTAAATGTATATATAAATAAATAAATCTTTAATATTAAAAAAAAGAAATGAAATGAAATGTACAAAATTCCACAAATTGCAAGAAAATTCTAGAAACTTTTAAAATTTTTAAAGGTCTCGAGAAATAAATAATAAATAAATAGTAAAAGCTATAAATCTTAATAACAAATTTCTGGTAAATATTGAAAATAGATGTCTAAGAAACTCTAATGTAATGAGAAAAGAAGCAGAGGCTAAAACAAGAAATGTTAAATACTTCTGCAACTTGTGTATAAGAAGATATACTAAAAATTATATATATATAAAAAAACAGAAATCTGCGAGATAGATTTCAGGAAAATTCTAATAACCTGAAAAATTTATAAGGAGAAATAATGTTTCTAAAATATTTAAACATTGTTAATGAATATCTAGAAAATTCTAAAAAAAATCAAATGACTACTATATTAGTATAAAAAGTATTATTGTAGAAAGTAGAAATTTCGTAAAAAATAAAATAAACACGTAAAAAATGCAGAAATCTGCTAATATAAATATATTGAGGATATTATATTTCGTAATAAATTTTCCATCACTAATACTTTCAAAATTTTTAATTGTTAGATTTTAATCTTAAAATTAATTACAAAGCCTTGTCTGAAGAATTAAACAAAGTCATCAAAAGAAAATATCTAAGTAATAAATATCTTTTATTTTATATTTTACTGACGTTAACATCCACTATAAATATATAATTAGTTTATAATTATATTTATATTTTGTATATGAATAAAGAATTGAATTGAATTGAAATTGATTGTATCGATATAAGAATGAGTAATCATAATTTTTTTTACTACAAATGGACAATTATTTATAAACAAAAAACATAATTTATGAAATGTATACATAATTTAAATAAATTGATTCAATTTATACGAAAATATATATTTCCATAATAAAAAGTTCATATTTACTTTGTAAACACAGAGTAAATACGAAATAACAGGAAATAATTTTCATGCGAACACAAGACGTTTAACATAATTTGTTTTTTTTTTTAGCAGTATCGCCTAAAGGAAGCTGAAATTGCACATATGAGCTCTTATAATATAAACAATGGCTCTTGTTTTACACGAACGAAAACCTTTAATGGATCGTGATGCATCTTGTATAAAAGTGTATTCCCTTTCAAAGCTTCTCAAGTATCCCTATAATTGAGTTTAGTAGAATTCCCGTATGTATTATGTTTACATTTTCCTTCTATTATAATGTATACGCTGTTTTTAATAATTTATTACATTACAGGTATTTCTAATCAATAATTAATTATTATTAAGTAGTACATTATTTTAGAAATATTCTATTTTAGCATTTAATAAAATACTGACAGAAAAATGTATTTTATTAAATGATATAGAGTTTCAACAAGTAATAACCTTTTCAATCCAGTATTCTATTTTATCTAAATTTAACGATTTTTTTGCCTGTTAGTAGTTTTATAATCCTGCGGGCGGTTTTAAATAAAATTATAAAATTAAATTAACTCTAATGCCTCGCCATAGAGTTCGTAAATTTCTCGTTGGGGGACCCGAATGAGTTCGACCTACAAAAATAATTATTTTTCGACGGGGTCGACGCCAGTAACTGAATTCCAATTACGTTGTTAGCCGCCCCACATTTGTATAATTAAAATAATACAGAGGCTGTTGGGGATGGTTAATCGCAGACCGTTGCCGCTTGCTCACTTGCATTCCACGCTCGAATTCCCTACGTTTTTTTTTTGCGTTTATATATATTTTACGTAAAGCGGCGCATCCACCAAATATTCATGCGGTACGATTCTGCGTGAAGTCACTAGCATGCTAACACGACCGCATCACAATACACTCTAATCATCCAATGCCGGTCCCGGTGTGCGGTTTTCGATCAAGAGCCATTCGGAATTCATTTATAGGTGCGCTGAGCTCATTATAATCGATTTCAATGAAAATTGATACTATTGGTTATGCACCTAATAAATACTATTTATACCGGGCTCGTATTTCTATAAATCTTAATGTTTAGTGGATGAGATAACGGTATCAATTACTTGGAGCTAAACTGTAATCGATTGCAAGATACGTACGTGATGTAATTTGGTGTTTGCTTGTGTGTATGTTTGTATATCTGTAGTTTACCAAGTAATACTCTAAATACGTTGATTGTAATTTAATGGTAGCTCTAACTGATCTAACGTTGTTAAATACTACAATTAACTAGTCGTATAATCTAAAGATTTAAACATGTTGTAATAAATTTATTCATAACAAAATTTAAATGATTTATCTTATGTTGAATTGTAATTAGTTAATTAGTACAATATATTTATAACCTATTGATTACTTGTCAGTATACTTAAACTCACAACAAAATTAACCTTGAAAACTGTAACTTGATTTTGCCAAAAATTGCCTATTAAATTATTAATTATTTCAAACTTGATATGTTTTTGACATATTATTATATTAACTTCTAGTTTGCCTAGACTAGTGTATCTAGTGTATTTATTTATTATATATTTATTTAGGTGTACTTACTTAGCATGAGAATGTCTGTGGGTTTGTTTAACTGTTTTCCATAAATGTATACTATTTTTCTTATTTTTATATATTTGGTTTTTGTAATAGTCAACTTAAGTTAGTTTGATTAATTGCGTTAATTTGTTTTTTACTTTGATATAAGTTTCTCTTAGATCTGAGTTATGTGGATTTCTTTAAAGTTGAATATAAATTTTGTTTTTATTATTAATTGATTTTATTAAACCTTGTGTTATCCAAACACTTCTCTTTTGGTTATTAGGCTTAATTTTGATGTTACACATATTTTCCTGAATTACATTTTTTAAGATGGTAAAAAAGTTTTGTGTTGCAGTTTCATTATTATTTTCACTAGTAATTGTATTCCATGAAACAATTGTATTTGTTCTTTTAACTTTTTATAATTAATGACACTATGATATTTTCGCCTATTACAATTTTCTAAATACGATTTGGCAAATTATAGTAAAGTGGTCAGTAATATTCGACTGTAAGATTAACGGTACAATATTCATTTCGGTATCCTCTTTGCTTTTTATGAACAAGTGATCTATACAGGTCTTGGAATCTAGTGTATTCATTTACAGAAGATCTGAAACCAAATTTGCTCAACATGTTCATATACTCCACAGCATTTTTTTTCGATGAGATGTCGATATTGAAATCTCCTACTAGTATATTATAATTTACTTTGCTGTTGTATTTTTCATGGATATACAGTGAGTAGTGTTCTAGAAAGTCGGCAATTATTGTTTATGGTGATCTATAAACAGCTGTTATTAGAAAACTGTGTACCAAGTATTCTAGGTGGCCTTGGATGTGATGTTAAAGCATTTATTTTGAATAATCTCATGTTTTATATTTGAAAATTTTTTCGAAATGAAGATTATAGTTCCGCAATTTTGAGTAAGGGTATCATCATTGAAGAATAACTGTATCCCATCAATTTATATATGTCTATTTTTTCGATTTTCCAGGTTTCTGTTAGGACAATAGCATCAAATAGATCCATGCAATTTAGGTAGATTTTGAGTTCGTGTATATTTTTAGCAATTCTCCGTATATTTTGATGGAGTATTTAAAAATTGCAATTTCCATGATTAATATTTAGTACCTGATTTATTTCATCCATATTTCCCAAACTATAGCTTGGGATTTGGGAGATTTTAAAATCCCTAATATATGAACAATGAGTACAAACAATGAGTAGAAATAGAGCAGTGAACAGTAAATACAAGAATAATCTAGATGTGCAAACTAAGAAGAAAAATATTTTCAGTAAACCATTTATAGGTTAGGTATGTAAATTGACATATTTAAAAAAAGCTTCTTCCACATGCTAACTTAATTTCCATGTGCATGTTTCTTGCGCAAATTTCTGTTTGTTTTCTTTTTTGAGCCTGAGTTAGTTGGTTTAACGCTCTTCGATATTTGCCTTGTTATTACGGGAGTGTTATATAATTCTCCTTTTTCTACTTCTGTTGAAGCTCCTTGTTGCTCATCAAATACATTATCGATATTTAAGTTTCGAATGTTAGTTGTAGGCGGTGCACTATTGTTATTGATATGTACATTTTCTTCTTCTTGGGCTGTTGTAATTAATTGCTCATATGTATAGCATTCATTATTAACAAATAATTCATTTTTTTTAATGTACATATTAAGATTTTTTTCCCTTGCATCTCGGAGATGTTTTCGGAGTATTTTATTTCATTTCCTGATGATGAAGTGAACAAGTTTTATTAATACATATTTTATAAAATTCCGATAAAAAAATTAAAAATTAATAATTTTGATATTTTTTGCCTGTTACTAATAGACTATAGGAGTTAGATGAAATTTATATAACAAGTAATTGTAAAGAATTTAAAATTAATTAAGGCATGGTTCACTTCTTATTTAAACGGCAGAACACAATTCGTCAAGATTCCGGTGTACCGCAAGGGTCTCATTATGGATCAAGTTTGTTTATTTTATTCATTATTGATCTACAAAATGTTATCAATAATTGTCAATTACTTTATGCTTTATGCTACTGCCATCCAAACAGTAAAACATAAGGGAGGGTTTTAATTAAAAGTTGTAAAACGTAAATAAACATAGCATTATTGCAAATTTCAATCAAATTTTTCAAATAATTTTGATGATGTTTTAATGATTGGAGGATGGGATAGAGACCACCCACCCACCCTACATATACATATAAATTTCAATTACTGATCGTTTTGTAGTTTGGAGTAAAATTAATTACAAAACGTTTTGAATAAAAAGGGAATTCAAAAGGTAAAATTTTTGAGTGAGTGAATGAATTTTTTAAGCATGATGGGTGGGCACACTTTAAATCTAAATTAGATAAGATTAGCTATAAAAAATAATTTATATTTAAACATAAATTTTGATTCTGTTTTATTTTTTTTATCGCATAAAGGGTTTTATTGTTTTAGCAGCAAAATCATATAATATCTTTATTTATTTAATGGACCATTAAACAATTACATTAAAAATACAATAAAATTACAGCTTAGTATACATAATTAAGATATAAAATTGAAATTAAATTAAAATAGAGTTAGGCAAACTCTATGTTTTTAAAATATAACATAACGACTAGTTTCGATTTTTACACAAACTAGTCGGAATAAATCGTAAAAATTATGAAACCAACCAAGTGCCTTTCTATAAAACAACCCTTAATAAAAATTAGACGCTGTGGACCTTGTCGGATGAAATCCATCCATCGTAAAAGTTATGAAACGAACCAAGTACCTTTCTATAAACAACCCTTAATAATAAATTATACGCTGTGGACCTTGTCGGATAAAATCCATGCTTAAAATTTACTAGAAAAATTTTACACATTAATTTATCAAAAAATGTTGGAATGATTGACTCAATAAAAATTGGTCTATAGTTTGTTATTGCCTGATTTAAAAACAGATATTACATAGTAGGACTTCGATTTTTGAGGAAAATATACTGTCAATAATGACCTATTGAAAAGGAGGGCTAAGGGTTAAATAGCTCAGTGGAACAGTTTTTTAATATATAAACATTTATCTCATCAGAACCAGAACACATCATTTGGTCTTGGAGTGTTTAATGCATTCAGAATTGATTTCTTAGACAAAACGTATGAACACAAGTTATTTCCTACGTGAGTAGTGGAAACTGAGGATGAACAGTCGCTCTCCAAATCATACACTTGATTAAAATTGTCTGCAAATAAATTTGCAATGTCATTGGACGAGGTAATATCCTGCATGTTATTTTTAAAATGAGACGATAATTTACTATTATTATTAGAATCATTTTTGTTGCTCACAAATTTCCAAAAATATTTTGGGTTATTAATTAAATTATCCACAATGTTATTAACATAGTGTTGATAATCAATGGCTAGCCTACATTTACATTGATTTCTCAAGGATGAAAATCTTGAATGATGTAGATCATTGCCAGATTTTTTATAAATCAAATGAATTCGTTTTTTCCTTTATTAGAGCAATTAATTCTGCAGAAAACCAATTTGGAAATGATGACAATCTCTTCGTAGGAGTATAGGCACGAATAATATTATAGATATATATATATATAGTCAATATTCTTCAAATCAGTTTTAACACGATGGTAGTCGTTTTTTTTTTAAATTATATACATCAAAGTAATTATTTTGTTGTAGTTCACCCTCAGAAGGGATCATTATGCATAGAGTGGGTGGGTGGCCTCTATCCCACCCTCCAATCAGTAACAAATATGCGAGGGTTTAAATTAATAGTTGTAAAATATAAATAAACAAAAAATAATTGCAATTGTTAGAGATTTATTAATATACATTTTTCAAATAAATTTTGATGATATTTTACTGATTGAGGGGTGAGATAAAGGCCACCCACCCACCCTACATATGCATATAAATTTAAATTACTGATCGTCTCGTAGATTGGAGTAAAATTACAAAAAAAATTGAATAAAAAAGAAATTCAAAAGGTAGAATATTTTAGTGAGTAAATTAATAAATTATTTATGCATGATGGGTGGACAGACATTAAATTTGATAAGATTAGCTATAGAAAGTCATTTATATTTAAACGTAACTTTTGATTACATTTTAATTTTTATTGCATAAACATAATCGGGGGTTTCAATTAATAGTTGTAAAATATAAATAAACACAATACAATTGCAATTTTCAGAGATTTATTCATAAATTTCAAGTAATGTTTGATGATATTTTAGTGATTGCAGGGTGGGATAGAGGCCACCCACCCACCCTACATATACATATAAACTTTAATTCCTTATTGTCTCGCAGTTTCCTATCGGAAAATCAATTACAAAACTTTTTGAATAAAAAAGAAATTGAAAAGAAAACATTTTTGAGTGAGTAAATTAGTACAAAGTTTGATGCATGATGAGTGGGCAGATTTTAATTATAAATTAGATGTGATAAGCTATGGAAAATCATTTATATTTAAACTAAAATGTTGATTATGTTTTATTACACAAATGAAATAATTGCATTTTTAATTGCTAATGTTCACCAAAAGCTTTTGAGTTCCAGTTTTTAACGATAAAACTTTAAGTTTAAAGTCTAATCTCAAACAGATAATTCCTGTTTGTGATACAGCGCCCACCGACAGACAGACATACGCACACAGACACATTTTCTTTTTTTCGAGAAATTAGTGAAATGTTCTCAGGAGACTTTAAAAGAGATATTTCTGTTAAAAAATGATTTAAAATTTTTTTCAGGAAAACAATAAATTAATTTTATCATAGTCTCCATCCTCAAAAATTATTTCTTTTCGAATGTATTATCAATACACGAGAACGAGATACAACGATCCATTTGTATCGTTGTACTAAAACTAAAACAGTACTAAAACATAAATCTAACTGCATACTATAAAGAATTTGGGATATTATTAATTTGAAAGGCATTTAGAAAACTAAAACAATTAGCTACTACTTGATTCTCTACTGTTATGTTGAGCTATTTCACCAAAAGCAACATTCTATGGTATACCAGAAAGATTCCCAATCACCAAATATTATTAAATTATTGCACTTATAGCATTCCACAATCTCTTCCAAATAATTACTTTTATATTTTTCAATAGGTGCTCCCAGATTTATATGAACTCCACCAATTATAATCGATAATTTATTAATTATTAATAAAATAAATACGTTGGGCAGAAAGACCGATGGTCGATAGTCCAAACAGACAGACTAACACACTTAATATCATTTGTAAATATTTTTAATATTGTATATATTCATGTTCGAATAAAGATGCTATTCTCTCTTCTAAACAAGTGTTTGTATGTATTAATTGCTGAAATATATGTGAATTAAAAGTTACTTTTTACTGCAACACTGAGAATTAGTTACATTCTAATCATTTAAATTAATAGCAAGTGAAAATTCAAAAATTTTAGTTCAAAGACCAAATAATAAATAAATACGGAGTTTTTATAAGCAATTTGTAAATTTATTCCGCCCTTCGGCTTCTAAAATTTAATTCTTCTCTCAGAGGTTTTAAGGCTTTGGCCTGTATTACGAATGTTTTATTGACTTTGCAGTACAATATTGGAGTAATTATGGAAGTTTCTATTTTCTGATACATTATATATATATATGGTTAAAAATGCTAGTAACATTTATAAAGAGAACTTTCTGGTATTAAAAAAGGTACTTGTAATTTTAATCATATAATCTTTAATGGTCTTGGTTTATCATTGCCTCGTAATTTGCCTAATTTAATAATTTTCACAAGCCTAATATTTATGTTACGAGATTATAAAATATTATTTACAAAAATATTATCATAATGCACATTTTCTTCAATAACTGCGCTGTAAATTCATTGAGGTAAAATAGAATTATATTCGCTGCTCTGATGTTTGATCAGCTTCTAATTTCATGTTAGTTAGTTCAGTTTGAAGTTTTACATGTTTATTTTTCAATTGTACTAACAGGTGGATCAAAATTCCCACTACCATTTTGATTACGCGCCATCTTCGTTCTGTGACGTTTAGCTCAGTTTCGCAACCATTGTGTTGTGTAGACGTCCAAATTTTATTATGAATAAATATACGCCACAAGAATGAGCAGAAATAGTGACAATATTTATTAAAAATAATCGTTTTATTATTGCCATTCAGCGGAAATTGCGTCAAAAATATCCTAATCGTTCAGTGCCCCACAAAACCACAATTTTGACAGGTCTCGTTCTGGAAGACAACGGACGTCTCGCAACGCTGATAATGTGGCTCTGGTGCGCGATAGTGTTGCAGAGTCTCCAGAAACAACAATTCGGAGACTGGTTCCCAGTTACACATTTCTGCACGCAGTTTTAGGCGCATTTTGAAAACTGATTTGAAAATGTTCCCGTACAAAATTTAATTAGCCCAAAAATTGCTACCGAGAGATCATGATCAACGAGTTGAGAACAGTAATGCAATCCTAAGGCTGTCGGGTGAAATTGAAGATTTTTCGTCTAAATTGATAATGAGCGATGAAGCCCATTTTCTTCTCAGCGGCCACGCCAATAAACAGAAAAGTCGGTTTTGGGGAACACACAATCCTCAAATAATTCAAGAAACATTATTGCATCCACTAAAAACAACTGTATGGTGTGGTATTCATGCTGGAAACATCATTGGTCCCTATTTTTTTTAATGACCAAAATGTTCAACTTACTGTTATAATGCTGAACGGTACCAAGATATGATTCAAAATTTTCTTGTGCCTGAAATGGAAGAGCAAGGAATAGAGGACATGGGTTTCAGCAAGATGGGGCCACAGCACATACACAGCATCAATCATTGAATGACGTTTTTCCACGAAAACTAATTTCGCGAGGTGGCGATTTACCATGGCCAGCCAGATCTCCGGATTTAACAGCAGCAGACTTTTTCTTATAAGGTTTTTTAAAATCAAAACTTTATGTGAATAAGTCCCAAACGATTCAACATCTTAAAGACAATATTCGTTACGAAATTGAAGAAATTCAGCCCGATATGTTGAAGGATGTCATAAAAAATGCCCTAAACAGAGCCAAAAGTTGCATAGCGAATCGTGGTCACCATTTAGCCGATATAATTTTCCAATTATAACGAAAATAAATGTAAAGACCAAATAAACTTTTTATGAAAACCAAACTTACTCATCTTTTCTTTGAGTTATAGGCAATCAAAATGGTAGCGGGACTTTTCTCCCATCTGGTAGATTCAATAGCATCAAAAAAAAAATGGTAACAAGATTTTTAATTTCATCTTTAAATATATTAAATTGGTCAATTAATGGTTTATACAAAGACTCGTTGGATAGGGGTAAATCAGATAAGGAGGAGGATAATGATTTGCAATTAGGATATAAGAGGTGCTTGATGTAACTCCACGATCACATATTTCGCAAAAGTTAAAGATGGTTATTAATATTTAAATAAATATAATTACAGAAAGAATTTTATTTTACTTAAATTTATCAGATAGGGTATAATCAATGTTAGCCCTAACGTAGCCTGTCGTGGTGACTAATCAATGAACAAACGAGGACAGAAGTGTTGTGGATCATTCATGAATAAAATAAACAAACTTTGTCCATAATGAGACCCTTGCGGTACCCCCGATAATATAAAATTATGAATCTTGACGAATTGTGTTTAAATAAGAAGTGAACCATGACACTGTATCCGTAGAAATCCCAATTAAAGGTTAAGTAATTCACGCAATAACAGTTGCTATTGTGTAATTTATTGTGTCTAGGGTAAATCACAAATATAGTTTGTATTGAAATATTTAAGGTTATTACAATAAATTTTAAATATCTTTCGAGTACTTACAGTTTAGATAACCACTATTACACCATTATAATCCTCATTGGACCCATATTGAACTATGCAAATTTAATGAAGAATTATTTATAAAATCGTTGTCAAACCGAACGTTCATGTGCACATGAATTTTCAAATAGCATTAGATTAGATTTAATTACTTCTACTGATAACAAATATTTTAGGATAAAGATCATCATCCACTTTCTTTTAATCGTTGGCAAAAATATCGAAGGTGTTAGGTTTGTTTGTCTTCTGACTCTGTTGCCACTAGAATGATGATTTAATATAAAATTCGACCTTGTTCTATTTTATCTATTAAATTCTAAAAGGCATCAAAAGGAAATTCAAACAAATAATGTAATCAATTTTATATTGAATATGCCTTTCTTAGCTATTGCTTTTTGGTGATATGCTCTGATCTTTAAAAGGTCAGTGATTGAGAATATATATCAGGAACTTCTTTTAATTACATTTTGAACTTTTAATTTACTTTTTAATTTTGGCGATGTGTTTAATTTACTGGAACCTTCTTATCTGCACATTCATATGAAATAATGGCTTCATATGCATATGCAGATAAGAAGGTTCAAGTAAATTAAACACATGGCTAAAATCTGTTTTCTCGCTTTGCTGCCGATGGCAGTATTGACAATGAAATATATCGACAATAATTTCCGTTGTAAACTGCTAATTTTTGTACAGTCCTTGAAATATTTCTAGAAATAAATGCTAGTTTCCTTTGTTATTTTTTGTTTACTCGTCAAAGCATGGTACTTATGGCTGCTAGGGTCAAATTTAAAAGAATTTTGTTTGCATTTATTGAATGTATATTTTCAATTGATTGGTTTCTTTTCTGATTTGTTTAGGTGGTATTTATATGGTTCTAAAAGCTGTAGGTTTTGTTACAGCACTATTTTTTCTGTCGAAATGCAAATCCTAAAAAAATATAAGGACATTCTAAGAAACGTAAGAGCGTGGTTATTCTTTAATCTATTCCTCGGCTATTGGAATCTGAGGACATGCTATGGCCAGGTCTGTCGTTAAATTTAAATTTTTGCCCTAAAGTTAATGCTCAAAGTCTATTCAACAACTAATTATTTTGAAGTAATTTGTTTGAACTTATTATTATCTATTGTTAATTTAAATGGTTAGCTTGGTGTGGGTTGTTCATCGGTAGATTGAACGAACTGCATAGTTAAGTGTTATAATGCTCTGTTTTCTGACACAAAGTTCTAATACTGGATAACAGTAAATAATATCACAGGAAATGGCCTACTATTTTCATACACACGTGTTAGCTCCAGTAGCGATGAAAAGCTGCATTTTGGTTTGTTCATCAGTGACGTAAAATATTTGGCAAGTGGCCACCACTCCTACATTTGATTCATTAGAGATGGTTTGTAGCTTCGATCCTAAATTTGTAATTAAACTAACAGGTGTTGAACTTTCGGTTTTCGATCTATCTAATTCAGGGTATCAAGATTTTCAGAGCGCCTTTGTTTGTTTGTATCACGAAGGAGACAACGGTGTTTAGTAATCTATCCACAACGATAGCAGAAGTTTGCAAATTTCTTTATTAAATACTCTATTTAGCATTAAAAAATGAAGATTTGCTTACATTCATTTTTCTGTTTTTCATATTTAATATTTATTTATTCTGCGAAAAGTACAGCTATATTTTTTCTATTGTATATACGCAGTGGTACTAGTAAACTAAAATTGTCTTAGAAGTATGAGTATAAACAGTTAAGCTATGATGCAGTTATCTTGTATGCCAATAATCACATTTTTAAATTCTGCAGGACAAATACTATATAGTCTGTTCGTTGGATCTTCCGTCGTACGTCACAAACTATCGCTTCAAAAAATTACGTAAGTTTTACAGTGCGTTCTTTTTCTAACGCATTTGGTTTACTTTATCAGACTGAATGTGTTTGTGTCGTTTCTCGAAGCGATAGTTTGTGACGTACGACGGAAGATCCAACGAACAGACTATATAACCCCACGTTCCTTATATTAACCAAGAGGTGGTCATGTAGGCTAGTAGAGTCATTATGTGATATCTACTTTTGGTAAGAAACTTTATGCTAACGTCCTGCTGATTGTCTTTAGTTTTCGAATGAATGCGACGTTTCTTCAAAATTATTTTATCTAACGCTTACATGTGAGTCAATATTACGGGTCAAATAATATAGGTGCAGCTATTACAATAGCTTTCGGCATTATTTTCACTACTGTACCCAGGTTTAGCGCCAACAAGGAATTCACGTAAATCTTCTGACTAGTTTTTTATCTATGTTGCCTAACAATGCACGATTAGCCTTATCCGTAAGAGTTTTTTGGACACACTGATTATATTGAGGTCAAGAAGTGGTCTTGATGAATATGTCATATATATTCGACTAATATCACCTCTAGTTCTATTCTATACTGTGGTAAGTGCAGTTGATCATATGATCCTTCTCGTTTAGCTCGCTTCTTCTTTAATAAAGTTGCTACTCTAGACAGCATATAATATTGATATCGAAAAATTTCTAAAATATAATACATACATATATAAATAAAACTGATATAATATTTCTGCATGTTGTTTATCTCTCGCTTTATGTTATAGTATTGAAAATCGCGGAAATGTAGAAGTTCCGGTTATGAAAAGTGGCGCGATAGATGGTATCGGCACCGATTATCGGTTTGCGGGGACATGGAATCCATTATCGGTTACAATGTAAACCCGTTTAAGCGGAGATTTATAGCATCGATAGAGAAAATATAAAGATGAATCGTCGGTACAAGCTCTTACTTGAATTTTGGCGTCGCCACCCCCCATCCCAGCCCCACTTCTTCTTTTTGCCACCCGACGAATCCCACTCGTCGGGACTCCCGTTTCCGCGCCGTCGACGTTTTTATTTATCGTAAACGCTTCCCACTTTTATATCTATCTCCAATGGATTGTTCTTATTTTTCCAGTCGTTAATTAATTACGTCCCATCCGGGGTTATTTATCGCCGCCATTATGGGATGAAACTCGCGCTGCACAGCCAGAGGAAGAGTCATTTTATCTCGTGTTATTTTAATAGCGGGTTCGGAAACTGTACGATTTCCAATAAATTTTCAGGCACTGAAAATATAGTAAACCGATACGTAATTAAAGCTTATATAATACAATAGCGATTTTATCTTTTATTCCGTTGATTCCTTGGCTAGATTAACGTTTTAAAGAAAGTTTCTTTACAAATTATATCTATATTAGAGTCATAAAGCTTTCTGTTTAATTTTTTTATATACTTATGTTCAGTCATAAATAATTAGCAAGCTTCATTCGTTTTATCAGTGTCAACTTCTAAAACTTTATAGATGTTTGTGTAAAATTATATATTTTAAAATTAGTTACTTCAATCTATTGAAATATTACATAATATTAGAGAAGTTAAAATATAACTTATATAAATCTATCCAACGAACGCAATAATCAATATAAAAGCTAAAGCTTCCGTCTATAATATTGCCGCACATCTTTTTATAAAACAAATATTAATAACCTCTCCTGATAAAATTAATCCCGTGCTCTAAAAAATTCTGTTTCAAACAAAGTACCTCTAACTTTTCTAAAGTTTTTAATTCAAGTTAACTTACATTAACTCACATACCGTTTTGTATATAGAATTTCTTTGCTTTTTACAGAAGAATCTTTGTAAATCCTCAAATTTACTTAATAAAAACTTAAAATATTGCCATATATTACACAAAGAAAATTTATATTGGCCTGAGAAAAAAAATTAGTTTTGTCAGTGACAAATTTCAAATATGTACAAAGGTTTCTGAATATTACATATTCTACAATTATTTGTCTAAATTTATTTAAAAATGAAGTACATTTGCAAAGAGAAAAAAACCTTTCTAGAAAAAAAAATACGTCTCTTGAGTAGAAACAATTGCTTATTTAAAAAAAACAAAGCACCTTTGACTCTACAACAGTTTTCGTTTGCAAGCAAGTATCTCTTAATTTCTACTTTTAAATGCAGAAACTCATTCATAATAATCGCAAACATATTAAGAACAACGGAACTAAAAATATTACCCGGCGCCTTCACCATACATTATAATAAGGAATAAATATTAGTTTGATAACGACAAGATAACTGCGACACACTGAAAGACAGACAAACATACAGGGTAAGAATTGTTGACAAATAAAGACAGCAGGAATAAATCAGGAAAAATGAAGAACAATAACAGTTCGAATGAAGAATAATATGCATTTTAGAAATATTAGAAGATAGAAAAAATAACAATTTAAATAAACTTAGGGAAAATTAAATAGAAACAGATATATTAAAACTATATGAAAACGAACAGAAGAATAATGAAAAGTTAATAATGTCAAAGAAATTGTTCAGTAAATTATTTATTAGAAGAAATACACAACAAGCATAGGAGTGTATGGTAGGGAAATGTAAATGTAACTATACAATTCATTAGTCGAAAGAAAACTTGGCTCAACTGCACACAATCAAACCTAAAGCAAAAATACCTATAAAGCTTCTAAACATATATTCAAGATCAGATATACATTACGTCAATTTGGGTACAGAAGAGAAATAAATAACAGAAAAACGTTTAACTTTTTTATACTACTTTTTTTTATACAACACTTCATGACTAGTTTTAAATTACACAGTAATAATTACTGTGTAATTCGAAACTAGTCACGAAGTGTTGTATTCTGTTATTCATTAAAAATCTACTATGAAGTGAACGCCTCCAAAATTCAAGATATAGAAGAGAAATGATTCAATAAAATATGGTAGAGAATTGCAGTAATATTATTCACAGTAAGACAAATTTATGTACTGTGGCTAAGGCTTAAATATTTCTAAATATAGCACTAATTTTATAGCTTATAGGCATATGAGTTTTGATCTGTTTAAAAAAAAATCGGGAATACAAAGAACTTTGCGGAATGCAGGCCTCATTAAGCCCTTTTGCATCTTTACATCTGAGAGAACGAAGATCAAGGAGGAACTCTTAAAATTAGTTTAGACATATGTTATTGTAGTTTTTCGTAGATTAAATATAGCCATACACTTTCACAGTATATGCTTGCTACTTTCTCTTAAATTTGCAATTTTTGCAGCTCTATGGTATATGCTTATAATAATTTTGATCTTTTATGATTGTACTAGTAGGTATCTTGCCATTTTTTATATATCCTGAATATTTATAGTAGATTACCTTTAAGATGTTTACCTGTAAAACGTTTTAGCGAAATGTATCATTCAATAATTCCCTTCAGTATTTAATTGATGTGAGAAAGGCATTCCCACCTATCCAACAATTTTACTTTTTTGGGTTTCTTGTCCAGTACATACAATTCTTATTGTCGCTTTTTCTTTACAAACGACCTAATACTGAGATTGTTTCACAGCTTCCTAATCCCAAAATTGCTGCTTAATCAATGAGGGTGAATACGATATGTAGATATATTGAAGTGAGCTGCTATGATATAATTGCCTCTAAATTCGATAATAATTTATGTGTATATGTATTTGGATTATTTTTAAGTCTGATACCATTTGTTTCAATTTTGTAGAGATTTTTTTTAAATATAGATATATATTTGAGAAATTGCATCTTAATTTATTGTGATCCTTTATTTAACTCTTGCTTATTAGTCAAGTTTTAATGGCTCATATTTACACATTCTCTGCACATTCTCTAAGATATAACTCATATACACTTTTTACCTCAGTGGCAATTTTGTGACTCATTTAACTCCAAGAAGAGATTTGTAAATAATATAATCCAGGAATTGCTTGTATTGTAATTTTAGACCAATGCGTCAATGATACATGTCAGAATTGGTCACAAGATAGCTGTATAATATCTTTGGAATATAATAGGCAATAATATATGACTAATGTAATATAAATATGGCGTCTCCTGGATGGATTTCAACAGGACACGGTTGTCTGGGGAGGGAACCTCTATACTTTCACAGTGAATTCTAAGTCGAAGTATCGGGTGTCGGAAATTACAATTGGTTTGGTGGTAAAAAAAATTTCTGTTCCAAATCCCTCCAGTTTGCTAATACAGCTAAAGAAAAGATGTACCATAATTTGCTTTGCATTGCCTGGTTCTGTATCCAACTTCATCGTTAGGTCTTTAACCAGCAAACCGGTTAAAAAATCTTTGGCTTCTAAACTTAATGTCTTGAGGAACTTTACCTCATCTATGATAATTAGTTGAAATAGTACATCATAGTCCTTATTCTAAAAAGGTAACTCTCCACACTTCTTTTGACATGAAAATACCAGTACCAATCAATAGCCCTTCCATAATCATTGTCCTCTAGAACTTCAGGAGCTAGATACTCTGGGGTTCGGCAGAAGGTATTGGTTATTCTACCATAAGTACACGCGCATCCTTGAAAAGTGGGAAAAGAGCCCACCACCATTGATATACTACACAACAAAACAAAGACGGTTATTCGTTTGGAAGGAATATTTTAGTCAAGTTAAATATGGGTGATACGTTAGTCTGAGTACACGATTTTCTGCCTCTGTATGAACAACCTCATGCTTCTTTATAATCACTTCCTTCTTTAGAATTTTAATGGCATAAAATCGAGCAATATCATTCTCTCTGCAAAGAATGTTTAGTATAATTTATTTAATGATGTCCTCTTTAGTTTATCTGTTGGACAATAAAGAAATATTATTATTATTCATATTAAAAGGATGACCTTATCAAATGTGCTTTTGTCCAAAACCTTCAGAAACTCAAAGCTCTCCAATGTGCCTTTTATTTTTAAGTGGATTTAGAGATAGAAGTGCCTTGCAGCAGGAACTGTTTAGGGAGATCTTCATCATTGTTAGGCACGTTAACATCTTCCTATTCTTACTCTGTTTCTACATGGAACATCCGCTTAATAACGGTCGTCCACTTGAGACCTTTAATAATAAATATATACAGTTTTGTTCTTTCCACAGGCATAATCTGGCATTCCTCTACTGTGATATTGTTTAGTGGTTCAGTGTTTGTCACTGAATCTGGTTTGTACTAAAAGCCAATAAAACTATTATCATCCAATAAATAGAAACTACGTGGTCGCCAGTTTTTATGTGATCCCCTCTTTTTTAGAGCCATCCAGCCTTGAAAATACTTGGTCTAGTGTTAGGCATGTAAGTACACATAACGTCCAAACCTTGAACATGCACTAAATACACTTTAGTGTATTGTATTATTAATTGCGAAGCGCGTCGGTGCTCGCGGTCCAGTTTACTTGGCGGCCTTCATGGAAAACTTTAGTCGACTGGAAACGCCATTACTTACAACTAGCCATCCATAACGATGAAGGATTGAAGAAACTACTTTTTGGCGTTACTATCTAACGTACGGGCTGTACTCCTTCCAAGAAGGCGGTAAAGAAGCCCTAAGTAGGTTTCTCATTCTATCTCAATAGCAACAGCATCAGCAGTTTAGTAATATATTAAATATGAAAACTATGTACCTGTGGTGATATAGAGCTAAAATGATTCTCCAATTTAGTTCAGATTCAATTCAATTCAATTCATTTATTGGTGTATTAACATATTCGTTTACACAAGTAAGTAGTATATAATAATTAAAATTGGGTATAGAAATATAAAGAGAAAATTAGGTAAAACGATGCGCTTAATATGTTAAAATAAATAAATAATTTGTTCCCGTCTGAGATTTGTTAGGCCTAATTTGGTGTAGCTTTATGTTATTACGATGTCTGGTGGGATACTCATGGTGTTCGTGCGTCTTATACGTGTGCAAGAATTGTTTGGCATAGCAGAGACATTCTAATATAAATACAGCTGGTAATATAAGAATACGCAGTTTTTTGAACATTTCTCTACAGTAGTTTTGGTAGCCAAGTCCACTAATAATGCGAATGGCTTTACGCTGCAAGCCGAAAAGTCTGTGGCGCGAAGCCGAGTGGCCCCACACCAGAATTCCGTATTGGAGATGACAGTGACAGCACTCGTAATATACCGTTCTGAGTATCCACCCAGATACAGAATTTGTAAGGCTCCTTAGCCGATAAATTCCCCAAGACATTCGCTTTGCTATTTCAGCGCCATGCTGGTCCCACTTTAAAGTGTTGTCCAGTTGAATGCCCAAAAATGTTGTGCTCGTAGATTCTGCCGTATCTGGTTTGTTTAAAGTAAAAACCATGTTTACTGTTTTGGATGGATTAACAGTAAGCATGTTATTATTGAACCATTGTTCTGCCTGGAGAATTAATGTTTTGTTCTTATTTTGAACATCAAGTGTAGAAGTTCCCACATTGACAATTGTTGTATCGTCAGCAAACAGATAGATGTCGCAATTGTCCAGGTGTAAGGGGAAGTCATTAATGTAAATAAGAAATAGTAATGGACCCAGAACAGATCCTTGTGGTACGTCATGCTTAATTAGCTGTAAGCTAGATGATTTATTGCGAATATATACCTTCTGTTTGCGATCGGATAAATAAGATTTAATTAAATTGCAGCTTGGACTATCAAAACCATATTTGTGAAGTTTCTCAACTAATATAGAATGTTGAACGCAGTCAAAAGCCTTGCTTAAGTCCAAGAACGAGGCTAATGCATATTGACCACTTTAAAACAGTCCAGAATATTATTAACAAAAGCTTGAATAGCCAGTCTTGTGGATCGATTTTCTCGAAATCCAAATTGTTCCTTATTTAATATGTTTTCTCGATCAAGAAAAATCGTTATTTGTTTCTTCTTTATTTTTTCAATAATTTTAGATATTACAGAAACTAATGATATTTGTCTATAATTATCAATCAGTGTAGAATCGCCCTTTTTGAAAATTGGATTTACCTTTGTTAGTTTCAGTACATTGGAGGATATGCCGGTACTAAGTATCTCGTTTATTAATTTAGTGAGTGGTAACAGAATAATGTCCTTCACTGATTTAATTAAATCACTGGAAAACCCATGAATATCCAAGCTTTTGCTATTTTTAAGATCATCTATTGCCTCTCTGACACCAATTGGTGAGACCTCTTGGAAACTAAATTTGTTTACCATGCAAGGTATAGAATGAGTAGGTTCACAATTATTGTTAGATAACTTACTTACTAAGTGGTCCGCTATGCCGGTAAAAAATGAATTAAAGGAAATATCACCGTCATTATCACAGCTGTTTATATTTTTGTTAATATTAATATTAGAGTGCGTAATGCATTTTGCTTGTAACTTGAGGTTGAAATGTAATTATCGTTGGTCAGTTTCTTTGATAATTGTATTGCTTCTCTGTAACATTGTTTAAAAATATTTCGTGTTACTTTATTTTCGTTTGATGGATGCTGTTTACACGCTTCATTAAGAAATTAAAGATGTTCCCTCATGCGTAGTAGTTCGTCGTTGAAGGCATATTTATATGTGTTATTTAACTTGCAAATAAGGACATTCATTTTAAAATTTATATCAACGTCAGAAAGCACAAAGTCCCAATCAGTGTTAGACAATAAGTGGTAAAACATAATTTTTCCTTTGTTAGTATAAGGACGACTATATTCATTTGGCAGAATTTTTACTCCCATATTAAGCACACAAATAGTGATTGATAACCCTATATGGTCAGATATACCTGTGTTAAGAAGTTGTTCTTTCTTGAGGTCGGGGTCCAGTCTGATGACATAAAGGTGTTTATATCTACCTGCTCCCTTGATGGATTCATCTTTTGAAGAGCTCACAATGGCACTGAACCTCTTCTTTTTGTGTGTAATTTGCTTCCATCCTTGAGTTTTTACATCCTCTTGGACATCATTTCCAGTTGTATTTGGGGCGATTTCTGAGCTACGTCCTTGGTTCGGTTGCATTTTGGATAGATGTGCAGTATTTTTACCTTTCCTCGGGATAATTTTCGTCACCTTCGTAGTTGATAGGTCTGAAACTGTATTAACAACTTCACTGATATTTCGTTTAGTGACATTAGATGGTGCAACTGTATTAGCAATTTTACTGCTTTTTCGTTCAATGACACTAGATGGTGCATCACTGAACACATGGTTAATATGGTTGTCTACCTTCGTTTGTTTAGGTTTTGGAAATTGATTTAATTTTAATCCTAGATTTTTCAATGTCGAATTTTCGAGCTCCAATACACGTATTTTATAAAGTAATAATTCATTGTTTATTTTTAATTGATTTACCAGTTCCTTAAGATGTTGATAAGCTTCTGCGGTGAAATAAATATGTTGTACTTGCTCTGTTGGGGTTGGTGTTGTTGCCGTTAGATCCAAAGAGGTTAAGTCGTACCCGCAGCAGGTTTTAGCCCTTTCTACGCAGCTGTTATGGTAAGTTGTCTTACAGGTTGGACACTTGACCCCTGATCGAGCAGTAGCAGTACACACACATTTTTTCGCACTATTATATTCACTTGTTTTTAATAAATTGCCGGACGCTTTATTAGACGACGCCATTACAATTTATTGCTCCTGTTTTCAAAGCTATTCAATTTTCTTGAAAACATGATGAAATTATTAATGTTTCTTCTTATTTAAATATGGGATGTGAGATATACACCAGTTGTATAATATATTATGACCATTCATCCTTCCTAGTTGAAAAAAACAAGGGTTATGATGTCATTTACATATCCGAAAGTAAATATATAGCTGTCCATTGATTTTATCCATCCTTCAACGACTAGTTTCTATAATTATGAATATGCGTCCCTTCATACTAATATCCTTTAGAAAAATTATGGCAGATCTTTGAGAACATGTTTTTATATCTCTTGCTGTAACTAAACTAACTTATCATATACTTATAAATAACATCTACTTAAGCTAATATTTGAGATATACCAACCCTATCCAGAACGTACATATTTAGAAGCCTTCATTTAGCAGGCTATATTTTTTTCTAGTGCTATATCATGGAGATATAGGCTTACACAGATGAGTAGTTAATAAGACATAAATAATTGTGAAAGGAGTGCGCACAAGGTACTAGCAAAATAGGAGTAAAATTCTATAAAGTCAAGAAATAACATTCTCTAATTCTTTAACAGAAGATTTAAATGTTATCAATTTATTATATTCTAAACATTGACAACATTCAGATCTTGCCATGTAAATTAAAGAAAAAGTATCAATAGATATATTTTCTTACATATAAGACAAAACAACATCATTCTCCTAAGGATTAAATTTACACACAATATAGTTATTATTATTATTATAATGTCTTTATTATTAACAAAAAAGAAAACAATATATAAGAGTAGGCCAAGTTCAGTCAGGTAATAATGCCTGTTACTGCTCTACCACTTAACCTACAACAACTTAAATTATAATAAATAAAGGTCTAATGGTATCTTATTATATAATTTGTAGATTTTATATGAAAACCATCTTGTAAAATAGGCAGATTGATGGTTGGATGGTGATATTAGTCCCCGAAATCTTACATTAATGTTATGCACATCTGTACGGAATACTATTTTATTATATAGATACGGAGGTGCATGAAAATGAATAACTCTATGATAAAGTGCGTAACAGTGAAGAACTCTTCTATTAGCCATGTTTAACCAATTCAACTGGTCACATTTACCTGAAATATGATCATATTTCCTAATTCCAAATATTAGTCGTATACAGGAGTTTTCAACTTTCTGTATACGATCGATGGTCACTTTATCCAGGCATGCATTGTAAACAACATCACAAAAATTAAAGTGACTTAGCACTAATGTATTACAGAGTAGTCGCCTTGTTTTTTTACTTACAAAATTTCTATTGGAATAAATCAGTCTTAAATTGTTATAGGCTTTGGAGATACATTTACTAATATGAGTTTTAAATCGCAAATCTGAGTCAATTGTTAGGCCTAGGTTACGTACAGAGGTATTGTTGTATTATCCAATTGAACATCGAGTAAAGGTTTTGCAAACTCAGTGATATTTCTTGGACCAAATAAAATTGCTGTTGTTTTGTTAGGGTTGATGTGTAACGAGTGCCGTTTAGAGATTAGTAGAAAGTTATTAAGATCTTCATTTATATTACGGTTAGCTGTGGCAATATCATTAAGATAAAAAGAGTATAACAGCTGAGTGTCATCTGCAAATAGATTACAAGTACAAAATTTTAAAACGTCAGGAACGAATGAGGAGCATATAGTAAATAAGATAGGGCCGAGAATTGACCCTTGAGGGACACAAGAAGTAACCTCTAAAAAACAAGATTTTTCGTTATCTATCATAATTTGTTGTTTATGGTTGTAAATAAAACTAGAGAGTAGATTTACAGCACTTTAATCCGATATATTTTAGTTTTGCTAATTGAATATCATGGTTAATGAAATCAAAAGCCTTACTATAGTCTACTAATATTAAGCATGATAACGTATGTTTATCAATGGCAGTGATAATATCATCAACGACATTTAATAAAGTAGTTGCACAACTATGGTTTTTTCTAAAACCTGATTGATTAGTCGGTAAAATACATTTCGATTCAACATAGGTGGTTAATTGTTGTTTATTGATGTGTTCTAGGATTTTTGATAATACAGGAAGTATGCTAATAGGGCGCAGGTCACTTAGTTCTTCGGGGTTATCTTTTTTTGCTATTAAAATAACTGTCGCTAATTTCCATGCATAAGGAAAAGTAGATTGTTCAAGACAGCAGTTTATAATGTGTGTAATATATGGAATAATTTGAGGACAGCACATTTTAATCATGGCTGCGCTGAGCCCGTGAGATCCTACTGCATTAGTCTTGATAGGAAAGAGCAACTTTTCAACTATGTCATTACCCACTAGCAGATGTAGATATCCCAACTATTTAAAAATCTGCTCATTTAAGGGCCTATACCCCTTGTGACACGTTTGTATGGTCATCAAACTTAATTATTAGTTTTAGTTTCGGCACTAACCCTTTTCAAACAGTCGTTTCTTTAATAAGTTATACTCTCCAATACTTAGTAGACAACTCCGAAACCAAATTACCTCTTTAAAGAGTAGGAAATTCCATTCGTAAAACCTTAAATCTGCAAAAAAAATATGAGAAGAAAAATAAATAGGTCACAAAGTATAGTACGTAAAAGATAAACTTTAAAACAGACATGAAAATTTCAGTTTTCTATTGAAATGTTGTTGAGTCATTCACCTAACACAATCCATTTTAGTGTGGTATTCTTTTGGATCTAGCTTGTTTTTTTTTTTACTTATCTTTATCTATCTTCTAAAAGGATAGCCTAGATTGAATAAGTTTGCTTCTATTTTAGGAGCAACATATTTATTCAAATTCATCAATAAATATTTTCTTCATGAAGAGTAATTTTTCTATTTTAATACAGAAATTTAGAAGGAATTTCAATCAGTTTATAACTATATCATCTTTTCTGGGCGTAGAAGTAAGAATTGTGATGCAATCTATATATTCAACAGTGAAAAATATCTTATTGTTCATTGCATTTCTCTTTCCGAGATGAGTTTCCATAAAGAAGACATAGATTTCAACAACGTCCACTTCTTCTTCCCCGAAATCTTTAAAAAGACTTTTTTTTTTAATCCTGATGTATAAAGGTATTAAGTTATGATATAGTTTAAAGTTACCTAATTTGATGCACCTAGGGAATATACACTACCACAGACGTGTACTAATGAATCTAAGGACTTGTGTAGGAGAAAACATAGTTGTTCAAGTTGCTTTTTATCTAGTATAATTATTTACGAAGAAAGGAGCATTCGCTGATAAATGGTATACAAAAACAGAAATAAATATATGAGTGAGCGCACATGAAAGACAATCGAAGGCTGATAAGTAGTGTATAAAACTATTGATAAATAGGAAGAGACTCCACTCAAAATACTAGCTAAATGGTTATAAAATTCTGATATTAATATGATAATAGAAGAGAGAGTAAAGTTTTTTAAACACTACAAATTATAGATTGATTTACTGGATAATACCTTTTAATTTTTGTAATCTCTGTTGCTTTAAACTAATAATCCTCCAGTATGATTATGTGTTTTTTGTTTGTTTGAATATGCACTCAGCCGTCTTGCTAATTTTATGTTAGTTGTTTCTTAATATATGCAAACAGTAATTATCTATTTTATATTCTCCGAGGTGACTTTCAAAGCACTTTAACCAAATTTATCATTGTCTCATTTCTTAGAGTATTTGATCGATGTATTCTTTAATAGGGATATAATATCTATCTCAATTAATGAAAAAACAGGTTTAAACTAGCATGTAGTACAAGAAAAGCGTTTTCTATGTACCCAATAATTTAATTTTTTTTATTTCTTTGTCCAGCATAATTACTTTTTATAATTCTCTTATCACTTTTTCAAGGACTTCAAATAACTTAATTTTAAGATTCTAGTGTGAAAGATCTTAAGCATCTTGCAGGAAAAGAAATGATAACATGTAGATTTTGCGGTGAAAAAATAAAGAAATGAAAATAGAATATCAGTACACATATATAGGATAATAATAGACGTTCAAATAGATTTCCATACATATAACAAAACCTGGAGAGAGGGTTTAACTTTACAGGTAATGTAGTTATACCACAAGCAGATGTAGATATTCCATTTATTTGAAAGCTGGCTCATATAAAGGCTAATACTACTTGTGGGCTATTTGTGTGGTCTGCAAACTCATTACGTCTCCTTAGTGTCTGTACTCCAATGTATACTCAAACATTCGCTGCTTAAACATTACATACTCTTCAATACTTATTGATAAATACAGAATCTAAAGCAGCACTTAATAAAGTAATAAAAATAATCAAAAGAAGAAAAAATATATTACGTAAAATGTTACTAATACAAAATGAACATTTAAGTGTTCCAATGAGAAAAACTCGTTAACTCAATACCTTAAGAGTCAAAAGAACTTTTGTTTCATTTTAATACCCACGTATATACCTGGACACCCTATATCAATAATTCCCGTAATCGGGCGCGCGATGACGAATTTACGGGCTAAAATGATTATGGCGCTTAAACGGATTCCGGATATCTGTTATTTATGCGTTTGATTGTCGGTGCATTTGTAAATGAAGTGGGCGCAAATTAGTTTGGCGCTGAAAAGATCGTTGAACGCGGTGGAAGTAAATCCGCATTTGCATAGTCGGAACGCGTGCAAATTTAATCTCATAAAACGACCGCCCGCGCTTACTGGG
This sequence comes from Ontholestes murinus, assembly GCA_963969525.1. Taxonomy (NCBI): domain Eukaryota; kingdom Metazoa; phylum Arthropoda; class Insecta; order Coleoptera; family Staphylinidae; genus Ontholestes; species Ontholestes murinus. The sequence goes on along the minus strand of OZ018393.1, from coordinate 46,635,104 downwards.
GCCATTGGGGGGCGGGCGAGAGGGACGAGGGGCGGCGAAGGCGGGGGACACCAGTCCTCGAATTTCCAACCTACAAAGGAAAATTGTTTTCTGGCACGGGAAATTAATAAATTATGCGGTGGCAAGCCTTTGTGGTAGCTGCAAAACGGATTTGAAACATTTGCTCTGTCTAATATATATATGCACTATATGGTTAGATTATAATGAAGGGAACAATTTAACTCTGTGAAACTTTATTTTTATTATAATAAATAGCAACTTTAAAATTGTTAAAATTAATATATCAAAATAATTGAAAAATAATGTAAATAATGCTAAACAATTTATTTATAGTTGAGAGACAAATATCCAGATGTTGAAGTAGATATTTACTTGAGGTGTTTTTTTTTAAATTTTACCGATATTTTTCTAAATTTAAAAGTAATTACATAACTTTTTAAACAAACTTTAAAGGGAATGAGAAACTGATTTTTTTAAATTTTATTAGAATCTGCGAGCAATTAGTAATTAAAGTTATCATGTATCTGAAGGGTGGGTAAGTGTCCTATAACCCACCCTCCAAAATTAAGCGAGGGTTTTAATTAAAAGTTATAAAACGTAAATAAACCTAATATTATTGTAACAAACAAATTTTTCAAATAACTTTTGATGATGTTTTACTGATTGTAGGGTGGGATAGAGGCCACCCACCCACCCTGCATATACATATAAACTTTAATTCCTCGAGGTTTTCAATAAAATTAATTACAAAACTTTTTGAATAAAAGGAAATTAAAAATGTAAAATCTTTGAGTGAGTAAAAAATTTGATTCATGATGGGTGGGCAGAATTCAAATCTAAATTAGATAAGATTAGCTACAGAATGTCATTTATATTTAAACTTAAATTTAGATTTTGTTTTATTTTTTATTACATAAAGGGTTTGATTGTTTTTAGCTGCAAAACGTCAACGATTAGGAATTAAAATTATCATTTATATGTATGGTGTGTGGGTTGCCTATGTCCCACCCTACAATCAGTAAAACATAAGCGAGGGGTTTAAGTTGAAAGTTGTAAAATGTAAGCAAACACGAAATTGCATTTTTTAATTGAGGTATTCATACAAATATTTCAAATAATTTTTGGCGATGCTTTACTGACTGGAGGGTGGGAGAGAGGCCACCCTACATATACAAGATAACTTTAAATACTAATCGTTGATGATTAAATATTATGTATCATCTCGATTTAGTTGTATCCCAATAGATGTAAAATAACGCTGTTGACCTCGAAATTTTGAATTTTTATTAATTACGTGTTAAGAGATAACATGTAATTAATTACATAAGCCTAAATAATGTACAATAAGGTGAAAAAAAATCTTGAGGAATCTGTGAATTCAGAAGAAAGAAAGAAAGAATTAAAGAACAGAATATATATTTTAATTATTTAAGCAAGCGTATCTTAAGAATAAACATTTTACTCGTAAAAAATAAAAAGAATGAAATAATCTGCATAAATGCACCGTAAATGTGGCTGTTAAACAAACCATAGACTTTTTATAAGTTCTATTTTAGATCCCCTTTTACGATTGCAATAAAGACTATATTTGATTAATCTATTGTGTCGTGTAAATACAAGCAATCTCACACTCTGTATTTCTTGGGCAGCAGTTTATTTGATTTTCTATTTTATGTGTGTTTAACTTTTTTCGCGGGGACCACCTCTTGTCTTCTAGGCGTCGTCTTTATAATTACTACATTCTATTTGTTCGAGTATTATTACTTGCTGTAAGTGTTAGTTTTATTTACGGATATTGATATATTTGTATGAGTACAGTGAACAAAACTATGTTTAGTTAATTTGTAATGGTATAATTTTGTAAAAGTATAATGCCTACCAACGTCATGCTAAATTCACTAGAAACATTTACAATTATGAAGTGATACTTTTCAATGAATTTTGCATTTTATAATAAAAAAAGGAAGCTAACTTATAAAATCGACAATATCGAGCCGCTAACTAACGTAATGTATTGACTCAATTATTTAGGTATAGTTATCTGGAAACAAAAATAAATCAAATTGATTATGATTTTTTAAATATTATATTATTAATATATTAAATTTTTCGTTATTAAATGATACGAAAGCAATTACATCACAAGGTCGACGTTTGTTTTCAAACTAAAACTAGTACAGATGATGGAAATATCGATTGTATGCTTATGGTTATAAATGATATGGAAAACGTTACAATTAAAAACTTTGTAGGTGTAAATTTGACTTACGCAATTTGAAAAAGACATTTATATATAACAATCTTATTATTGCAAGTAATACGTTCAAATAAAAATAGTATAAAAATATTTATTTAACGGGTCCCATTGAAAACATATACATTAATACCAGTTGTTACAATAATCAAAGACATATATGCCCAATAAAATTAAAATTAAACTAAGCAATAAATACATTACACATTCATTGAGGAATCTGTGATCTCACTAAAATGCGATAAATTAGCAATCATAACATTTTGGCCCTCACTGGCATGTCAAGTGACAGCTTTATGAAATGAATGAAATTTTGGATAGGATCTAGTAATACATTGATACTGAATTATTTACGGCCACAATATACGATTAAATTACTATCTGGCGGCTATAGTTGATCTCTTTAGAACATTTCCTAATATTAATCCTTCGACAAAAATTATCCGCATCGGTCGTAGGAAAGACAAACCGCGTCCTATCAAATTGATTTTTGACAGTAAATCAACCGCAGAACACATTTTGAAAACAATGAGTAAAACAATTAATAAAACTGAAATTAAAATTAAATTAAACCAGATTTAACTGTTATGCATCATCATATAAAGTCTTTATATATAGACTTGGCAGAAAGAAGAGCAAAAGAGCCAATAGTCGCTGGGGGGCCAAATCTAACAAGTACAGTGGGTGGGCAAGCAATTCAACCAATTTAACCATTATTTTCATTGACTTGTGACACGGGGTATTGTCCTGGTGAAACTGCACTTTTTTCTTTTAAATGTGGGGCCGTTTTTTCTTAATATCTGCACTCAGTCGATCCAATAATGCCATGTAATATTCACTATCGATAGTTTTACCTTTCTCAAGATAGTCGATGAACAAAATTTCATGCACCTCCCAAAATACGATGCCATAATCTTTCCAGTCGACTTTTGAGTTTTTGGTCACTTTGGATGACTTCTCCGCCTGATGTGCACTCAACTGACGATCTCTTTGATTCAGGCGTACACTAGTGAGAATCCATACTTCATCTATTGCTTGATCAGCTTCAACAGCGCTCTGAACCTTCGACGAGTTGTTGTTTCTGGTTCGGTGAGAGTAAACGCGCCACCCATTTCGAATGAAACTTGGTCATGTCTAAATTTTCATCTAGAATTGCAAAGACACTACCTTCTGATATCTACAAGGTATCAACTAACTCACAAATCTTCATATTAAGGTCTTTTAAAACTCTTTTGTGGACATTTTTTATGTTTTCCGGAACCACTGCCGATTTCGGGAGACTAGAGTGTTCATCATCATCAGTGCTTGTACAACCGGGTTTAAATTCAGCATACCAGTTAAAATAGTTGATTTCCTGGTACAAAGTCCCTAAAATGCTTATCAAGCTCCAACAGTATTTTTCCCCATCAAAAAAACCGTGTTTAATCAACACCCAAAATTTATTTCTATCCATTGTTTTAAAACTTACAAAACCGTGGTAACCAAAATGACTGGAACTTCTAAACTAACGGTCAGAATCCCATGAAATTTTGACACGTACTGTTTAAAGATTAGTACTACTCGGAAATCACATAGATCTGTCAACAATGTTTCCATATATGAGTCATATTATACAGGGTCCTGCAACAGTGCGTCAAGCTTTCCTAGCGCCTTTCTCGTACGAGATAGAAAAAAATGTTTCATATAAAAATTTATTGAATTAAAAATCTCTATGCCGTAAAATTTTCAAATATACAGGGTGTCCCAATTTTGCGTTATAACAAAAGCAAACATTTTTTTAAATGGAACACCCTGTATATTTTTTCATTTTATAATTTGGATAGTATTTTATAACTTAAACCTTTTTTTGGTTTTTAATTTCGATATGGCATTTCCGAGTTATTGACGTTTTTCTGAAAAAAATGTAAAAAGCGGAGGTTCACAAAAAAAAATATTCTGATGTTGTATTTAAAATTTAAAAAATTTTCTTTTTCCTATGGTTGGTCATAAGTACTGTTTATGTACCAGTGTTAAAAATTTTCCCTTTTGAGGAACCCTGCCTTTGTATCAGACACGCCATTTTCTAAAATTTAAAATTGTCGTAACTCTTTTTTTTTAAATGGAATCATATGTTTTTTTTAATTTCATATTATTCTGCATCTAATTTCATACAAAAAATATTAAGCATACCCTATACCTAAAAGTGATATTTTTCAAGATATAAAAAAATTTATATTTCAAACGGTCCTTGAATACGAATTTGTTTTTGAATAGATAGCCATGACTGAAAAAATGCATCTGTCAATTAAACAATTAGTTTGACATGTAAATGGGAGGTGTGAATTACAAAAAACAAAAGAAGAAAGCCTATCATCAACGAGGAACCAAAAAGACATTGGTGAAGGAACTGGCATAAGCGAGAGGTCAGTACAAAGCATTCTGAAGAAAAATCGATATCAAGCATATCATATTCAGCTACATAAAGAACTGAGTAATACTGATTTTCAATTTCGTTCCGAATTTTGTTTCTGGGGAAGACAGAAGATACAGGAGGATCTTTCGTTTTTCCAATATATTTTATTCACGGATGAGGCGTCATCCCATAACAACGGATCTGTCAATAGGTACAATTTTCACTATTATTTAACTGATAATCCGCATGTTATGAGACAAATTGATCATCAGCATTGAATGTCTGGGGCGGAATTTTTGGAAACCATGTTGTAGGTCAACATTTCTTCGAGGGCCATCTCAGTAGGTCTATGTATTTGTACTTCTTGCAAATTAAATTACCCGGAACGTTAGCTAATGTACCCTAACTAACAAGAAACAGGGTGTGGTTTTAACAAGACGGAGCACCTGCCCAATTTTCACAAGACGTGAGGGCATTTCATTTTTCCCAACCAGTGGATTGGTAGGAATGGACCCACCAAATGACCTGCTAGATCTAGGGATCTAACAAAACCTGAAATTGTTTATAAGGAATCACCAATAGCACTGAATATCATATGCTTGATATCGATTTTTCTTCAGAATGCTTTGTACTGACCTCTCGCTTATGCCAGTTCCTTCACAAATGTCTTTTTGGTTCCTCGTTGATGATACGCTTTCTTCTTTTGTTTTTTGTAATTCACACCTCCCATTTACATGTCAAACTAATTGTTTAATTGACAGATGCATTTTTTTCAGTCATGGCTATCTATTCAAAAACAAATTCGTATTCAAGAACCGTTTGAAATATAAATTCTTTTATATCTTGAAAAATATCACTTCTAGGTATAGGATATGCTTAATATTTTTTGTAGGAAATTAGATGCAGAATAATATAAAATTTTAAAAAATATATGATTCCATTTAAAAAAAAAAGAGTTACGACAATTTGAAATTTTAGAAAATGGCGTGTCTGATACAAAGGCAGGGTTCCTCAAAATTGAAAATTTTTAACACTGGTACATAAACAGTAGTTATGACCAACCATAGGAAAAAGAAAATTTCTTAAATTTTAAATAGAACATCATAATAATTTTTTTTGTGAACCTCCGCCTTTTACATTTTTTTTAGAAAAACGTCAATAACTCGGAAATGCCACATCGAAATTAAAAACCAAAAAAAGGTTCAAGTTATAAAATATTATTCAAATTAGAAAATGAAAAAATATACAGGGTGTTCCATTTAAAAAAATGTTTGCTTTTGTTATACCGCAAAATTGGGACACCCTGTATATTTGAAAATAATTTTACGGCATAGAGATTTTTAAATCAATAAATTTTTATACGAAACATTTTTTTCTATCTCTCATGAGAAAGGCGCTAGGAAAGCCCGACGCACTGTTGCAGGACCCTGTATAATTACAGTAATTCAGAGTTATTAATTTGCGGTGATTATAATTTACGTAACATAAATTGGACAAATTATTGTTTTAATGTGCAACCTAATTTTGGAGCTAATCTATCAGCGAATATAATTTTAGAAAGATTTAGCTTTTTAAATATGTTTTAGATCAATAAATTTCCAAACAGTAGCATATGCTATTTAGGCCTTTGCTTTTCTATAATTCATGATGTTTCTATGTGTGTGGCTGTTGATAATATATGCGAAAACACTATTCGTCATAACGGGTATAAAATATCTTGCTGTTTAAATTCTTTTGAAAGTACTTTATATTTTAGCGAATTATGGCATCATTATAAAAACTGTAAACACTCAGACATTAATAACTTTTTATGCAATATTGATCAGGTAAAATGTTTTACAATTACGATTGTGAAGTGAGGAAATCACAAAATTACCCGAAGTGGTTTAATAAAACTTTAATTACACTTACTACTGAGAAAAATATAAGGCATGCCAAATATAAAAGAATTAGCGAAGCTGTGCACTATGAAATATGTAGGCCCATTTGAGAACAATGCACATTCAACATAATATACATAGGGGAACCCATCGGAAGTTTTGAGATTTATAAATTATGTGAGGAGTACGTCTGGTTTACTATCATCGATGACCATCAAGGTCAAGATCATTACGGATGGAGCTGAAATTGCGAACGCCTTTGCTGACTGGTTTTCTGCTGTATATGTTTCTAGAAGTACATCCAATGAAAACTATGTAAATAAATGTGAAGCTCCATAACTGCTAATAGCAATCATTTACATGTGATTGTTGAGGAATTATTTAATGATTTAATGTTACTGCAAAATAATTTTAGCTGTGATGGAATACCAGGACACTTTTTAGCTTTTAGTGTTCGTTGTCGATTACACACCTTATTTAAAATATCCCTTCAGAAAGAGAAATTTCCCGATGTTTGGATGTTAAGTTACATTAATAAAATCTATAAAAATGGCGATCATAAAAATATAGAGAACTATAACACCTCGATTAAATTAAATATATCCAAAATTTTGGACAAATCGGTTAGTAAATTGATTGGTTGTCTAAACGAGTACTACATGAACAACAACATGGATTTACGGAAGGAAAGTCTGTTACAAATTTATTAGAATTTGAAGTGTTTTTGTGGAATGCCTTTGGGGATTATGTGCAGATAGATACAGTGTATACTGATTAAGCAAAGGTATTCAACAGGGTTCAGTACTCTATTCTAATTAATAAACTCATTTATTATGGGTTTAATAACAAAATAATTCACTAGATTAATAGTCTCCTAACTAATCGCCAACAAATAGCGAGGATTAATAACCATTTATCATCTAGTATTAAATTAGTGTCGGGTGTACCGCAAGACTCACATGTTGGACCAATTTTATTTCTGCTTTTTGTCAATGATGTATGTGGTTGCTTTAATTATGCTAGATGCTTATTATTTGCAGACAATTTATAATTGTATCACCCAATTTAAGATATTACACGTAGCTATAAACTGCAATCTGATTTAGATAATTTGCGCGATTGGTGTGATTACAATGAACTTCCTTAAACATCCGAAAATGTAAAGTTATTACCTTCGGTAGACAATCTCGTTTAATTGAATTTTATTGTAAAATTAATAACGAAGTTTTAGAAAAAGTTGGTTACATTCCAAGACCTTGGGGTTTGTTTTGATAACAAGCTCTGTTTTAGGGAACATATTTATTTTATCTTTAAGAAAGATTTCAAACTAATGGGTTTTATATTGAGAGACTTTAGAAATTTTAGTATTGACACTCTAAAAACTATATATTATAACATTCTGCGTTGAACTGTTAAGTAGATATCTATTATATGATCTCCATATTATAAACGTTACAAAGAACAAATTGAACCGGTTCAGAGAAAATTTATTTCATTTGTATCTTTTAAATTAAATTTATCCATAAATGATTATAAATCAGTTTGTTGTGTGTTAAATATTGAATACCTTGTATTACGAAGCGTTAAATTAGACTTATGCTTCCTATTTAAAATGATCACTGGAATAATTTCTAGTAATATTTTGGGAAATATTGATTGTTACTTTCCTTTATCAAATCAATCTAAAAAATTACAGTCTTAAAAATCACATTAAAAAAATTATGAGTTATGCTAATTTGGTAACTTCTCAAGTTTACTTCGATATATTTGGTGATCATTTCTCAAAATTCAAATCCAAATTAAACTCTCTCAATATAGATAGATTGATATGACTTCAAAACGTACATTGTGTTCTATCCATAGTTATATTATGTTTTGGTTATTAATTGTATTTATTTGTATTACATTCAATAATTTCTTTTGCTTACAAATATATAATGTAGGTTATGTTCTTTAATATGTGTGTCTATATGTATATATTTTTCTTGTAATGCGTGTATATATTTGTTTAGTTTATAATAATATTAAAATAATTTTTGGAATATTGTGAATAAATTGTGTTACCGTGAATACATAAATAAATAATTGACAGCTTAAAATATTATTTTAATAAATTCCGTTATTGAAAAACAAATTTTGGATTAGTTAGGTCAGCGATTCTTCAAAACATATAACATTCCCCTAAATTGCACTTCAATGTTAAAATTTGAATGAATTTCTTTTTAACCTGTTGTAACTTATTTTTGTCAATACTAGTATAATGAGACCATAAATTGGAATAATACACAACATATGGGCGAACTAGAGCATTAAAATGGAGAATTACAGTGCGATGATATGAAAACCTGTTTGCTGGACGAATGCGAATCACAATAGTTGGTAAGATTTTATAGAATCAACTCGCAATAATTTTTCACGCAGAAAGAACGTGCAGACGTTACAATAGATGCATGCCCAGAAAATTTAATTATTTTACTCATTTCTAGATTTAGTGAAAGTATTTTATTCTATACTTATCACCAAATCCTTCTACTGTTACCACGCATCCTCCACTAATCGAACTTTAATGACTTTCATGAAAATTATCATATTGGCTGCATTTGCATTTGAAAAACAATTCTCAGTATTATTAGTAGAAATGTTAAATAACAAGGAACCAATGTGGGACCTTGGGGAAGACCAGACGTTACATGAATAGGGGGTGACATATTCTGACAAATTTGTTCATATGGGCGTCTATTTAACAAATCAGATCTAAACCAATATAAAAGAAATATATTAAAATCATTTACGTTGCAGACAATTAACTAATAATAAAAAAAAACACGAAATGTTTTCGTATTTTTAAATTATTAATTAACTAATAATTAGAAAAACACCAAAATATTTCGTAAATCTACAAAAAATTTGTTGATTTACAAAATGTGTCATGTTTTTCTAATTATCAATCTAAATGAGTTTCATAAACACCAAAACAACGTAAATTATTAATTAAGAGTATATGATCGACTGTGATAGAATCTATTTGGCTTCTTACGGCAAGGGTGGCAATTATGTAGTATAAGATATTGGCCTATAATTTTCAACTTTATTATAGTTTCCAGATTTATGTATTTGTGTAATGAAAGCAATGTTCCTTCAGTAGGAGAAAATATCTATAACTGATTATATAAAACTCATAAAGGATGACTAAGTGAAAATGCACAATGCAAAAGAGAGATGAGTTATTGGATTTAAATGCGGTATTTCTTTTATTACATCTGATACTTTTAGTGAAGAACTTTTTTATTTCTATAACCAATATTACACGATGTACAGTATACACGATTAAAAAATTGGTTGGTGCCTGTAATTAATTAATCTACATGAACAGAAGTCATCGGTGTTCTATGGCATGAACGCAATGACTTAACATAGGCAAAAAACTATTTTGGATTGTGTTTAATGGAAATCTCAACTGAACGAATGTAGATTATATAACAATCTGAGGCAAAACGTTTGCATTTAACGCGAGTAGAATTAAACTGCTCATAATCCAATGAACTACGAGATAATTTGTAAGCGTTGTGCAGTTATTTCTTCAGAAATGCAAGTTGCTTGAGTTCGCTACTGAACGATTTTGGAAAGAGTGATTTATTCTTAACTTTTGGTATGAAACGGTGAATAAAGCATTTTATTTTTTTATTAATGAAAGCAACATTCAAAGAAGTGAAATCCACATGGTTAGTGAAAGTCATTAATTAATTGTTGGTCGCGACCAACCCATGAATTTACCGGTAAAATACTAAACCATAAGCTTAAATCGAGGGTAGGGCTGCATCGCAAGGTAGGATTTGAAAATGTGGTTTAGACAGATGTGTTAGATCAGAAAATTCAAAGTCTAGTATAAGGTAATTAGAATTACATATAGTAGTGTGCGTTGGTATAATAATAATAATAATAATAATAATAATAATAATCCTTTATTTCAAGACAAAAATCTAATTACAGAGAAACATACTACATGTAAATGTATATATACAAACATAAATGCACATACATAAATCATACAGCTAAATGTATAGTATATAAAAGTAAAAAGTTAATACAAATATGCAGTTGAAGCGCGTGTAAATTAAGGTAAACAGGCTTTTAAATCAGTTTTAAACTTGGTTTCATTTGAAAATAAATCCACACCATATTGTACTTCATGGTATTTTCGTATCATCATGAGCAACGGCGAAAAAGAGTGGTGATTTGTGTTTGAAGTGTTGTACTGAAATGTGTGTTTGTTTCGTGAGTATTGTCTAGGTATAGAGATCATTAGTGAATTAAGTAACGTCGGACTATCTTGAAAGCTATGAATAATCTTACATAAGTCATAAATTATAATATATCTGTGTCTGTTATGAACTGAGATCATTTCAAATTCATCAAGCAATGACTTATAATCGATTATATGTGGGATATATTTTCTGTTTATGAAAGTACAGAAATTTTAAAAATCGCTTTTGGCATCTTTCAAGTAAGGAGATATATTTATTATAACCAGGAGACCACACCGAAGCACAATATATTAGTTTGGATATAATAAATGATTCATACAAATTTTTAATCGCCACTTGAGATTTAAATTCCCGACAATTTCTGATGATGAATCCTATAGTTCTGTAATAGTTAACACTATCAATATGTTAATTGAAGGTTAATTTATTATCAAACTTCACCCCTAAATCATTACTAGTAGTTTCAATTGCAATATTGTCACTGAGAACATAATTGAAGACGTCGGGATTTAATTTCCGATGAAATGGCATACTAAAACATTTTGAAACATTGATACTTAGACCGTTTGAACTACATCAATTATCCAATCTCGACATAACTGTATTCAATTCTTCACAATCGCTTATATTATTTATAACACGATATAGTTTAATATCATCTGCATATATCAGAAAGTTACAAAATAACATATCAACTACGTTATTTATAAATAAAAGGAATAGCAGAGGTCCAAGATTGGATCCATGGGGTACGCCGCTTGTAGCAATAAAAGGTGTTGATTGCACATTCATGTAGGAAACGTATTGTTTTCTTTTAGTTAAATATGATTGTATAACGGCTAATATATTATCATTTATATTATAATGGCTAAGGCTATTTAATAATGTATTATGAGGTATCCAATCGAATGCCTTGCTGATATCCGTATATATCACATCAACCTGGTCACCACGATCTAGATGTTCAGATCAGAGATGAATTGTGTAATGTTGATTAAGTTAGATTGTGTTGACCGCTTTTTCATGAAACCATGCTGATGTGGTGTTATTTCATGGCATACTTTAGTATTAATGTAATCAGCAAGGATTCCTTCGAAAATCTTAGATACATTAGAGATTTGTGCAATAGGTCTATAATTTGATATGTCACATTTATTTCCGCGCTTAAAAATAGGACTGGCACGTGTAGTTTTCCAACAAACGGGATATATTCCGCTACTTAGGATTAAGTTTAAAATATGAACCAAAGGAGCTACAAAGAAAGCCGCACGATCCTTAAGTAAAAATGCCGGAATTTAATTGATTGCGCTGTTGTAGAGATAAAAATTGCAAGAATGGCGTTACAAAGTTGCAAGAGATTTTCTGGCTTAGATAGTTATAGTAATTAGTTAAATTACCAGTATTACATCTTCCAAATTAAAATTATGTTCAATATATTCATAAAAAATATTATAGATTTCCTGAGAGGTATCTGGAGGAATATAAGTGCAAATGATTGACATTTTTCTTTTAAATATTATAACTTCTACAGCTACTACATCGATGTTGGGAATACAATGTTCAACAGGTAATAAATGAGATGTTATGTTGTGTTTTAAAGCTATTAGAACACTGCCACCTTTACGATAACTTCTGTCAGATCGATAAACAATAAAGTCGTTAGGAAACAATTCACTATTAACTACACCATATTTGAGCCATGTTTCACTTATCAACATTATGTCATAGTCACACATTGCAACATTATTATCAAATGGTATTAGAGACTGAAATTGTTTTATTTGAAGAGGATATTGTTATAACACTGTATTCATCATTAATCCGAGTGTCAGAGGGTGAGCTATTAATCATCAAACATGAATAACATATTGGAATTTGATATTGATTCTACGGATTTAAAATAACTTTGATAGATTGAATAGTTGGGTCGTCCATAAACATTTACAAGGACAATTTTATAACCAGTCATATAAATACAGCTCTTTATATAATTCTTTATAAAGGGAGTTATGACTGTAGATATTAAATTAAGACTACCATATTAGATATGTATATATAATACAATGCAAATAAATAAAAAATAGATAAATATAGCTTTCGATATTTGTGTAAGACAAAAGCTAATGCAAAACATGTCAAACAAATAAATTTTTTGCGAAATATATGTTGATGATAGCAAATAAGTTTACTAAATTATTTTAGGTATAATTTTTAAATAAAATAATAAATCAATCAAATATGTCATTAAAAAGTTTGTCTTATTAAAAGTTCAGTTTTTTTAACTTCTGGAACTTATTTTTTTAATTTGTTAATATTTATAGAAAACGAAAATGGCTTTGAGTAAACACAAATTTTCGCCCAAAAGCTTTTCAGCTCTTCCGACAAATAATAAAACTTAAAATTAGGTAATTTTAAATGTAATTAAAATGTTTAAATGTTATAATTTCGTTTCATCCAGAGGACAGTGAACAACACAGTATCTAACGTAATAAAACTTAAATTCAAATCTTGAGCTTCAAATATTTTAGAATAATTCAAGAAAGTGTTTGAAATTAAAATACAGAAAATAAGGCTGATGAATACTTACTGGGTTAGATTTATCTGTACAGATCTATTTAGTTATTATGGTTATAATTGAATGAGAAGAAGTGTAAAAATATATTAGTTTTTATTTCTTGGTACTACTGCATAATATAATACTTAACTAAAATATTTTTTTTGTTGAGTTATCAAATATTAGTAAGAGGCAAAATCACTTTAAAATAAGCTAATCCTAGTATTATTTTTTTTAAATTTTTGTAAGATAAAAAATTATAATATTATAATAAAAATGTCAAGGAAGCAATAATAAATTTAAAAACATGATAAAATAAGCGATAAAACTAATTTTAACAAATTGCTACCTCAACGTTTCATAGTTAAATATTTAATGCTTTCTTTCAGTTATTTAAATTTGTATTTATATTTTATTAGTATTTGAATATTATAATAATCTATGTTTAAAAAAATATTTATTGTAATCTTATGATATATTTTTACTTTCCTCGTATATAATCTGAATTTTCTTGAATGAATCAAGAAAAATGTACGTTTTAAGGTAACCGAACCAATTGCAACGAACGTTTCTGGGAAAGGGGATAATTCATAGAGATACGAAAACACCAAAGTCACCCAACGACCCAAAATAACCTTCAACGAATGCGCACGTATTTCGACCACGTTTTTTTGCAGCGAATTTTGAGTACCTGCGTTATTAAAATTGGCGAGATCAGTGACAAATTCGTCTTCGGTCGGTGTGCGCGTGGAAGTTGTCTTAATTGCTCGGGTGAATTTAAAATATTTTCCAACATTTAACTATCATAAGAAAACAATAATTTCGTCGCGTGTGCGTGTAAAAGCTCTCGGTTTGTCCCAATAGTAATTGTACCAGTTATTTTAAAATTAAAGTCATCCCCGTCGTAGCTTATTTTAAACGATCTAAATTTATAACTTTGTTCTGTTTAATTAATGATCTTAAAAGTTATGCATCCTTGTACTTACATGTAACAGTTTGTTTGGGTGGTAAGACATAGAATTACATTTTTTTTATTTAGATTAAGATAATCTAAGCTTATGCATGGTAATGGTAGTAGTTAAAATTGGTTTTTTGGGTTTCGCATATTTATTTATAATGGTAGCAGTGTTATATTTAGTTTGGTGTATTTATTACTAAATGGTGCAATCATTTTTCCACAGCATTGGTCCAAGGTCGTCGAGAGGTCAATTATTTTAACCTTTAACGCAAGTATGCATAACTTGAATATCATTAACTTCTTACGTCTTAATCATATTTGCTTTAATTATTTTAATAATAACTGTAAACCCCCAAAAAATACTCTACGCCTCGTCGATTTTAAATTTTAGTGTATGTGCTTGTGTTATTAACGAGTGTGCTTCTAGAGATTTTTGGACATTTTAGGATTCCGTATCTCCTGGATAATGATGGTATGTTTCACAAAAAAAGAATATCAAGATGCTAATATAAGTCGTACTATAACTCATATACTATATTTTCTCCTTTGACGTTTTAGGATTCCACATCGCCTGGGTAATGATGGTATGTTCCACAAAAAAAGAGAATCAAGACGCCAATGTAAGTCGTTTCATCTTATATCCTATCTTTTCACCTTCTCGATTCAGGGTTTTCCTTTTCAGCTGCGCAAAATTAGTCACGTGTTTTTCTATGATAAAAAATCCGCGCGTCGCGTTCGGTTTCGTCGTTTAAATTCATCCCCACCTATAAACCGTTCTTCGTTTGTTTAAAACCCAACGCTCGTCTTAAATGGGCCACCACCGGGTGGTAGAGATGTTTAGGGTTCTCAGGGACGTTAGGTAGGGATTAATGATGGTGGGGATTTTCATGAGTACGATAGGGCTACTGGCGAAACTCTCATGTAAATCAAAAGTTAACGCATCGCTCAGGTGTAAATTTATGAACTAGTGTATTAGTATATAAATAATATACTAATATAAATTGTTTAAACTTGTGTATCTAAAGGATTATTTTATTTCTTTTTATAGAGATATTTTCTCGGTTTCTTTTTTTACGCGAAACAAGTCTATGTATTAATTAGATTCAGTAATTATTAGTTAATTTTCTAGAACGTAAAGGACATTAATATATTTTATTTAATTATATGTATATACTCATGTTTATATTAAATAAATAAAAACAAATAATGATCACTTTTAATTTCGTCATACAATAAATAAATATTCATAACAATTATTTTCAATATTTAAGTCAGTTTTTAAAAAGATAAAAGTTATTTGTCACGATGTTAAGAAGTTTCATAAATAGTTTTATCTTTTAAAGAGTCAAAATTGAATCTTTTATTAAAATCAGTTACTTTTTCATAAATATATCATTTAGACTTTTACAATTTGGATATGTTGTAACTAATATCATGCACTAATTAATAAATTTACACTTGAAAGACAGTACCTCCAATCGAATAGTCGATCATTAACTATTTGATTAAGGTGATGTGGAAAGTTGTCTAGATTTGCTTGATGCTAAATTAAATTTTGATTCATTATAATTTTGCTCTAAAAACTAGTGCTAATATTAACTAAATAATTTAATAAATATTTAATTTCTTATGTCTTAAAGACTGCTTTAAAATTTCAATCCAAAATAATTGACAGTGCATCTAGTTCTTTAAAGTCGACTGAAAAAAATATATACATTGTGACTTAATATGGTTTCGTGATTGTGTACTTAACTTACAGTTTCATATTTTGTTATATTTTGTTTAACATATAATAAATACTAAAAAATATAACGTAAATATTAATAAATTATATTTAACGAAAATTTGTTAGGTGGCTTGTCTGTAATAGTCGCCATCAATTACACGTACTACATTCCTTTGCAAGCCAAATATTCAATCGGCTGATGCCAAACGACCCCAAATTATAATACAATAACTCACTTTTTAAAATGGAATAAAACATGATACGCACCAATTAAAACTTTTTGGATGCCGATATATTTCGAAACATACATATTTGCGATGATAATTGATTTGCTAGCCAATCGCAATGCTCAGACTAAGTTAGTATTGGCTCAAGATATATGCCAAGTAATTCAACTTTGTTTTGAACTATTAGCACTGATATATTTTCTGAAAAGAGAACTAAGTTCAATGAAGAAGAGGACACGATTACTTAAATTTTATTTTATTTATAAATCTTTTCATATATATGTTTACGTAAATAATAAAAAAGCGGTCTCAGAATGGATCTTTGCAAAACCCCTCCATAAATGGGTTATACATTTGGTGAAAGGATATTTGATATTTCACATATTGGCATCGTTGAAAGAATATGTCCTAAAAATTTACTTCTATTACTATGAATATTATAAAGAAGTATACAATCAATTACTTTTGTTAAGTTACAAGAGTAAAGCACCTACGTATTTTCCATCTTCAATGTTTGAATAAATGCAATTTAGGAAGTCAAGTAATGCAGATACTGTTTATTTTCGAGCAAACCATACTGAGCACTTTAATATAACCGATTATTTTTCACAGAATATTTAGTTAATCAAATTATATAAATGATTGTAAATAACTTGTTTAATATTTTTATATTTCTGAGTTAATCTAGTTTTTATTTCTATTTCAAATATTTTGCTAATAATTGGAATGAAAGCTATAGGGCGACAATTACTTACAATTTATCACCTTTTTTAAAAATTGGTACGACTCTAGACATTTTTAGGGACCATGGAAATATATTTGCACCTATTGCACTGTTTATTACTTTTGTCAATTATACTTTTTACGTGTTTTCTGGCGAGGCTATTTAGTCCTACGCATCAACACTAATTCAATTGCTAAATTTATTTATTATATCCTGACCGTCAGATTCGGACAATTTTTATAATTTAATGTTCGTAGCTAATATTTTATTAAAAGTTGAAGGTTTGATGACAGATTTCAAATTACGATTCATTGGAATAGTTTAGTTCTACAATAAATTTGTTACCACATTTCCAATATTGGGAAAAATTTGATTTAATGTATTTGGTATTATTTATTATTTTCTTTAATATTTCCATATTATGATGACTCTTTTCAAGTTTCTTAATTAATCTATTTAGATTTAATATCGATGATTTTTGTTCACGTCCAGAGGAAAAAGTAAATTATTTGGTGTGTTTAGATTATCATTAAATTAGTTTAGATTACCAGATGGCTTTTGAGAATCAAGAGATTTTTGAGGGAAAGTCATCATGAAGTATGAAAGCATAGATCTATATTAACACCTTTGTGAACCGCACTCCAATTTACTGTACTAATGCTATTACTCGTGTTAGTGATATTTTCATTAATATAATTATTAAGTATTATATTATCGAAGCAATGTTGGTTTCTTGTAAAATTATTTACGTATAAGCATAGTTATCAACAATGACATTAAATGTCGAGACTCGAGTGGTGATGTGTTGTTAGATTTAATTAATTGTGCCTACATAATTTGTAGTTAAAAATAGTAAATTTTTCAATTCATTTATGTTGACTTAAGAAACGGGTACCAGAGGCGTAAATGTTTGCAAAGACATAGTAGATAAAGTTTATTATATGTGTCAAAAGTTTTTCAGTTCCTCGATTATTTGTTTAAAAACAGTGGCGTTATGATCGGCACTGTTTTTATTATTTTACTTTATTATTTTGTTTTTTTTGTTTATATATTATGGTACTACTGTTTTTATACTTCTTGCCAATTAATTATGGCCATGTTAAATATTGTGTTTTATTAACATAGTCAACAATAGTATTTTCAGCCTGAACGAATATAGCACTAAATTATACAATAATCTTTATTTGGATAATCATAATACATAATAACAGTAACAATAACAATTGAAATAAATAAATGGAGATGGTCCGTCTGGGCTATAGACCTGCGGTCTTTCCGCCCTGCCTTGAATTTAATTATGTGAGAGAAAAAAAAAGACAGCTGAACTGCACTGATGATTCGCACAAATGAATTGATGAATTGTGACGGGAGGATTTTGATATTTAGCAGTAATATTTGGGTTTCGAGGGATTTGGTTAAAACGGGTTGGTTGTGGTGATTGTTGGCAAATTTAATGCTTAGGCTTTATATACGTTGGGAAATGGGTAGGATTTAGGTGGTTTCATATAATAGATCATTCGAGGGGTTATCGAGTAGGCTGGAAGGGTATCGAAGTAGGGTTCTTAGGGCGGATCTTTTGGGGAATTGGAGATGGTGGAGGATGGATGGTCGGATTTGGGTGAAAAGGATTGCACATTAATCTAACAAGATTTGTATATGTGTGTTGCAGACTTTATAGTTATTTCTTATAAGTTAATGATCTAAAATACCGAGACCTTATTTTGATTTTGTTTTTGATTGCTTGTGCATGGAGTTTATAGGAGAGTTCTGAATCCACTAGGATGCCAAAGTACTTACAGGTGTATGTGGGATCTATGATGGCGTTATTAGTTAGGGCCGTTGGGAAAAGTGGTGTTATTCTATGGTACGGGATGAATAGTTGGGATTTGGAAGGATGAACTAAATTATTATAATTTTTTTTTTAATTTGAAAACTAATGCCAGCTGTAAACTCTCGGATATAAATAAGTCATGTTAAATTATCATATTTCGGTCGCAGGAATCTATGGTTTAGCCATTTCTGTACATTAACCAGATACCATGTGTATTCAACATTTATTGAATTTTTTTCCCGGATTAATTTCACAATGACATATTTTTTCAACAGTTGATAGAATTATCAAAATAACAATTGTATTCTTTCGAAATTTTGTTGGGCTTTTCTTGCGAAAATGGGAACTATTTGAAAATTTCGAAATGTTTTCTTTTCAAGGTTATCAATAATTGTCATGAAATTTAATTTCTTTCTCTTTTTTGGGGATTCCTTTTGTGAAAAATTTAAAAACAAGAGACTTATATATCTTGATCAGGCGTCGGAAACTAACTTTTTTCGGATTAATAGTTTAGTACTCATTCTTTGAATGAAAGGATATTATTTTTTTTTTCGCACTTATCTCCATTTACTCATACAGTTGACCCTTTATATAGTGAAAGACGAAAATATTGACTGAAATTTCACTAAAAAGGGTTTTTCACTGTATAAAGAAATTACATAGTAGAAAAGATTTTATCAAACATTTGAAAGTTTACATACCTACATGTACATTATGTACATATGTATGTACAGGGCTAAATACTACATACAAAATAATACATAATACAAAATATGTTAATACATACATACATTTAAAATATATGTAGTCTTGAAGAAATGCTAAATAAAATACATATTATATACTACAAAAAAATAATCAGTTATTTTCTTTTGAACATTACTTCTTAAAAATAATTGTTGCTCAACGAAATTCTGGCATTTAGTGGCCAAAATCTCAATAAATGCATAAAAATTGATTTAAAATTCTGGTAAAATTTGATAATATAGAGTGTTCTTATTTTACAGAGTCACTAAATGCAGGGTTTTTTACATGAAATTTCATTAAAATATACTAGGGCTTGAAAAAAATGCACTATAGAATTTCACTATATAGAGTTTCACTATAAACAGTGTCGACTGTATATTATTATTTAAATAATAATAATAAAGTTAATTTGTTTGTATTCTTGAGTTATACATTATTTTATTATTATCTATATATTAGTTGTTCAGTGCATGTGTTACGTATCACAATGATAGGATTTAGTGATTCATTTAGATGTTCTACATGTTTTCTTTTCTTCTGTTGTCTATGTTGTGTCATCTAAAGAACGTTTATCTCTATGAGTTTAACTCAATGGTTGTCAAATCAAAAGTTAAATCGCCTTAGATGATTTCTTTTTGTGGCTTATTATTAATTTGAATACACCACCACCATAATGTTATAATAATAATAATAATAATAATAAATGGCAAACGCCTTACTACACTTAATACAATAGACAACATAAAAATTAATGACAACTAATTGTAAATGTGTAATTCAAAATATAATACAAAGTAAATATAAAATAGATTATGTAAAACACCGTAAAAAGGAAAAAGTTAATGTAATAACGAAATTAGATTGACTAACTTAATTTTGAATATTTTAAGCGAATGAGAAAATAATACAAAATTTGAACGTTTATATAAAATATTAAAATGTCTCACTATGAATACCAATAGAGCATTGTAGTAATAATTTATTTGGTTGAAACTCATTTTAAATAATTGAGCAGACCTTGTCGAAATTTGTGGAAGAATGTAAAAATCAAATTTTCCAAGTAATGGGAAAGAATTTATATACCCGTTACGAACTTTATATATAAACACTAGATCATACATGATACTTCGATTATATTACGATGTAAGAATTAGCCTGTTAAGCAAAAATCTACAACTGTAATTCTCTTGACGATGCTCTAATCTAAATGAAATAGTCATGAAATTTATTGTACCTGCTCTAATTGTGCTATGCTATTAGAATAATAAGGACACCAAACAACTGACGAATATGCAAGAATTGGAAAACCTAAGGATATAAATAATTTTTGTACAGTTAACACAGAGTTAGATAATTCCAAATATCAGAAAACTTACTACTACATTTTCAGATATTTGGAATCTCTAACAATATCTGATGGTAATGATTTGGATTCTTATGGAAATAATGAAATTTTATTAGAGGCACACACTTGAATGATGAAGGTTATGAAATTGACGACTATGTTGTGTTTAAGAAAATTTTAAAGAAGGGTTTGCCATTTTATTCTTAATTAAAAACAGCATGGGTAACCCTCAGCCTAATGACAAAAACTGATTTATGATACGGGTACACAACTCCACCTCTTATAAGGATCTATCTCCACCCCTACCAATAATCATGGAATCGCCTTTTGCGATATTGGTTCTTGAATTAAACGGGAAAGCATTTTATATATTAAGCTCATAATATAAATACAACTATATGACTGGGTTAATTTAAAAAACTACTATATTATAAGTGATGATGGCATTGCTCACCATCCTTTATATACCAACAAAGAATAAACTATTATTGACTCAATGAACCCTTTAAAATTAGTTGTGTTAAATTAAGGTCGAGAAACAACGCATTTGCATAAAGTTACATTAGCATTATATCTGACTGGGCTTGTTTATTTATTTATATATAACCCAACAGTCAAGAAGGCCAATTACAGGATAACTTAAATATTACATTGTATAAATAAAGTAAATTTAGATTGCGTAATAGTAATACAATAACTTAAATTAGTGTGAAATATTTTAAATCAAGTTGACAAACTGATAAATTACAACAATAATAGGCAGCCGTTACAAAATAATACTGAGAAGATACAAAGAAAACAAACTTATTACATCTAAAAATATAAAAATAAAACAAGTAGGTATACAATAATTATTCATGACGGTACTAAATTTGTACAAACACATTATTTTGTTTTAAATGTAGTCTTAACCCTGTCTCGCTAATATGGAATAAATCTATATTATTACAATATTTATTAACAGTATTACACATTGATAGTACTGGTGAGTTTAAGTGATGGTAGCTAACATAAAAAAACTTGATTATGTCTACTATTTAAACGTGGAATGTAGAAGTTCAATAGAGAAAGTAAGTAGGGGTCATTTATTTTATGATGTATTAATTTGTACACAAATATTATTTGTGATGTAATTCTTCTATTTTGAAGAGAGGCAATACCAAATTCAGTTTGGAGTAAGTTTGATGGGTAACCCTGCACAGGATAAACATGGTGTTTCCTAAAATACAAATATTTAAGAAATTTTCTTTGAACCTTATCAATTTCAAGTGCATATGCTTTGTATCAATTCACTTACAATTACAATTTCAATAAATTCGAGAATTTCACCTAACACGTTCTATTATTGTACACAAAAATGAGTTATATGAGTTCTTTGAAAGTATCCTTGGTGCTATTCAAATTAGCACTGGTACATATATTCCACCTAAAAATATTCCAACTGAAAAATCATTAATAGTATATCATTGATAGACAATAAATGATAACATAACAGAATCGTAGGTCTGGTTCTAGAACGAAAACTCTTTTGGAAGCTACATGTTGACTATAAATGCGAGAAAGGAATAAATATTCTACAATGCCTTTACAAGGTTAAGCGGAATCCCACGTGCTCACTGGTATTATTTTTTTAAATATGATTTTCATTAGATAAAGACTGGAAAATGGTTGCACCGTCTATGGAGCAGCATGCGAGACAACACTCAAGCAAATTGATCGGGCTCAATTCAATTCCTAGTAGCAATGATGTTCACTTCAGCAGATGCTATATTAGCAGCATATTATAAACGCCCTTTGCACCTCGTAGATCGTATTTAACAAAAACTCAGATATTATTAGCAGACAAATTTTAATACTGAAATACTGTAATAAGAAAATACATTATTAATTGCATTGCGTTTTTATAAAAATATTTTTACATTAAGACTGGTTCTATAAAGCGTTTGATATAACACCTAAGAAAATTTAATTTTTTTAAATTACTGGTACAACACCTTTTTTTTATAATCGTCATAGTAACATTTACTTAATATTATTGTCTTAATAAATAAATTAAATACGATATGTATCGACGTCCGCAACTATTTATAAATAGACATAATACAGAGTAAATTAAACATTTAAAATTTACACTAAATATATCAGATAGTGCCCTAGCTGGTTAAGGTTTATATTAAAATTGTCGAGTCGGTTATTAGAACAATAACAATATTCGTTTTCTAGGGACAATATACGTGACATTGTGTTATGGAAACCAAGGGATGTTTTATGTGTCTTAAGGAAAAATAGCTGATTATGTTGGGTTCTTTTTTAGGGACGAAAAATGATGCATGTCCTAATAATGAGAGTGAATTCAAGTGCCCATTTTTTGCTAATTTTGTAAAAGGAGCATTAGTGTATGAAACCACTGGTCTATTTGGGTGATTATCTTTATGTAATTTAATTAAACCATACGATTTAGGTGCTTGTAGATTTATACACTTAACATATATTTTTCTTTTTCTGAAAATATTCCTTGTATTTCTGTAAGTTCCTTAATTAGATTTGTTCGATATTTTTTCGTAGGGTCATTTTTAATAATTTCAAAATCGATTTCTGAAAGAAAAGACTCTACTTTATTAATGCAATCTGACGCATTTAAAGCTATTACGGTATTTACTTTGTCTGCCTTTGTAAAAGTTGTTGTTGGTATCGGATCTAATTGATTTAACTAATTTTAGTACATGATTATTAAATGTATTTTTAGTTTTAAAGTTTTTAATTTTGTAAGCAAATATGTATTTATTTATCGTACAATTTTTGGTTTTATTTAAGGCTATTTCTGTTTCAACACTCAATAATTCCATATCCTTTTGATTAAATTTTCGTGTAATGTTATATTTAAAACATTTCTCTAAGAGGTTAGTTTGATTTTTATTAAATGAAAATTTTGACAAATCTATGAATCGTTCAAAAAAGGATGGTCGCAATTTATTTTCTGATGTATGTTATTGTTATTATTGTTGTTATTGTCTTGTTTCGCTATAATTAGTCTTATAAATTTATTATTTTTAATTTTTCGTTTTTGGTTTGTTAATTTGTTAACTTTATCCTTATCATTTTGTCTATTATGTCGAACAATTCTGTGAATTCTCCATGCTAGCTCACTGTGCCATGCCTTAATATATGCTGATAAGACGTTTCTTCTTCTGTTGAAGACTGCTATTTCTTTTTTAATACAATTCTTTTGTCCGGTAATTTTGACTTCACGGCCCGCTTTGTTTTTGTTGTTGGTTTTGAGTATTATATTATTATACCACATAACAATGAATTTTTGTTTGAACTGATTGAGCGCAATTTATATTAGTTGCTGTTGATATTGTCCAAATACAAGAACCAAATTAAAGATGATAACGCATTAATGAACAATACAGTGTTTTAAAGCATTCAATGTCAAAATCCTTGCCACTATGTCATATAAAACCAAAAATTTGTAATGCTTTATTAGTAATTGTTGTAATATGAGAGATGAAAGGAATCGAAAGTGATCTCAAAATCTTGAAACACTATTCGTTGAGACGGTTTATATCTTCTTGAATCAACTAAAAATCACTGGTGTTATTGAGATTTTTAAATAATTTAAAGTCATCAGCGATAATTAAAAAGGCCACAAATTTGTCAAGAAGTTTAGGTACTATTTAGTAATCGAGATTTTTTGTATATAGGTACAGGTGTAATATAGCTATATTTCCAATTTAGTGTTACAACTCCAGATTTAAGTGATTTAACGAATAATGAGTGAATGTGGCGATATAACGACTATATGCAATTTAGTAGCAAACAGCTAGATATATCGTCAGGAAGATGGTTATTTTTAAGTTTTAAAATACTGTTAAACATTTCTTCTATGCTAACAGTCAACTAGTCATGTTCAATTGAATTTTTAAAGGCGAACGCTTCATTTAGGTTAGTATTGTAATCCATGTTAGTACAAACAGATGAAAAATAATCAGAAAATAAGTTAACTATATCAGAACCGGTATTTGCACTAATATCATTAAAAAACATTTCAAAGAAAAAAAACATCTTCTTTTCTTTCTTTAAAGATCCTTTATATATCTCCAGAAATGGATTTGATTTGAGGAAACAATTAATTTTTGATACGTAATTATTATAATTTAAACTAGTTAATCTCTTACATCGTTTTTGAATATTATAAAAATGATAATCATCACTCTGAAGACCACTAGATTTATATTTCGCATGAACTAATTTCTAAATAAAGTAAAACTCACTTTATTGATATCAAACAATTTATTTATACAAAAGTGACTCAAGTTTCGATCAACTTCCCCATAATTAACAACCAGTGGGACTTAGTATACTCCTCTTTATTTAACTGTATACAGGGTGACTGGCGAAAAACCTTTGGTGCTGTATCTCGCTTATTTTTTATCCGATTTTAATAAATAAAACATCAAATTAAACCATTTTTAAAAGACTTTAATAGGATCTGAACTGTTATTTTTTCTCGCACCCAGTTTTTGACAAAATACGATCAACATTTTTTTTTAATTGCACTGTATATATATTTTTATTGATTCGCAAGGAGATTTTTTTTCTGAATATAAAATTGTAGACAAATTTATCCATACATCAAACTTAAGTCGAGAAATTGAGGATTAAAAAAATAAATAAAAAGTCAAGTATCCATCGTAAACAATATACAGACCCTATTTTAAATGTCAAAAGTGACAGTGACAGCCATTGATACAATACTGCAACGATTTTTAATTATTTCATAATTAAAATGTTGCAATATTTCAAACACTGTACTAGAATTTTGTGCTTCTACAGAAATCGTTTTTCAGTTTTTGAAATCTTGCAACACATTTATTATGAAATTATTAAAAATCATTGCAGTATTGTACCAATGACTGACACTGTCACTTTTGACATTTGGAATAGGCTCTGTATATTATTTACTATGGGTATTTGATTTTTAATTTTTTTTTAATCCTCAATTTCTCGACTTTGGTTTGATGAATGGATAAAATCGTTTACAAATTTAGATTCAGAAAAAAATCTCCTTGCGGATCAGTACAAAATATATATACAGTGCAATTTGAAAAAAAAAGTTGATCGTCTTTTGTCAAAAACTGGAAAAAAAAAATATCAGTACAGTTCATATTAAAGTCTTTTAAAAATCATTTAATTTGATGTTTTATTTATTCAAATCGGATCAAAAATAAGCGAGATACAGCACCAAAGGTTTTTCGTCAGTCACCCTGTATAAATATATGTTGAAATGTATTTAAATTACTTTAAGTTTGAAAATGATGAGCTGTTGATCGAAACTCGAGTCACTTTTTTAAATAAATAGTGTGATATCAACAAAGTGAGTTTTACTTTATTTAAATATTCAAGATGTATCACGAAGTGAACGACTGAACCATTAATGATTTAATTTCTTTTCATGTTTTTATTTTTGGTACGTACAAATTTAAAAGGTACTCATCAATAACATTATGGATAATCGAATAAAATGCATCTACATCAACAATGGATAAAAGAGAATCTCAATTAACGGTGTTCGAGTATGAATTTATAATATCATAATTGGCAAAAATAAACATACATTTCTGAAAAGTAGAAATAATTTTTAAGTAAGTAAGCGAAAATATAATAGTATAAGAACAGTGATGCATACTAGATAACAACAGTGGGTCATCATTGGTGGAAATACATGCATTAGTTATAGTTGTAAAATATAAATCTAAGAAAACGCCGCGAAGATGAATCTGATGTGCATTTAAAAAATTGTAAGTGTTTATCAAAATGTTAGTGGTAGCACCAGGGTTAATATTTGTGATATTGTCACATTTTATGTGAGGTAATTTATAATCACCACAAATTGCTACAATTTATTGCTCACATAGTTCTTCTAAAATTGATTACAATGAAGTTGATATTTGTCAATTGACGAAGTTGGAGGAACATAAACACCACCCACAATGTTTTAATAAAACAAACAAATTTTCAACAGTATTGTCAGATCAAATAAGATTTTAAGTGAAGTTTTTTTATTGCAATCAAAATCCCACCACCTTTTATATCGCCACTTATGTAACGTTGGCATCTATAAATGTTATAATTTGGAAGTTGAAGTTG
Source organism: Ontholestes murinus (assembly GCA_963969525.1). Taxonomy (NCBI): domain Eukaryota; kingdom Metazoa; phylum Arthropoda; class Insecta; order Coleoptera; family Staphylinidae; genus Ontholestes; species Ontholestes murinus. The sequence goes on along the minus strand of OZ018393.1, from coordinate 46,608,051 downwards.
ACTATTTGTAATACATTCATAAAGCCATCTTTCTATAATAATAATAATAAATCGTAGTCTGTTTAACATTAATTTCAAATTCTTTTAATTTTTTTTAGAAACGCTATAATTCTGAAAGTAATTGCTTAGTTTTTTTTTAAGTTAATGAGGGTTTATTATTGTTGTAATTGTCGCTGTTGATAGACCCCTTTAATAGTTGGTGGTTATCTACTCATAGGGACCTAGTTCAACGTTTAGACATGGCACCTTTATGATACTATTTTAGCAAGACAGTTTTTACACAAGAATTTTGAAATAAAAATTAGTCTCCTTTGGCAACAGTATTAATGGTAACTAGCTCTTTGATTCATTCACACAGGAATTCTGAAATAAAAATTACTTTCCTTTGACAACAGCATTTATACGAATAAGCTCTTTGATTTATTATTTCAAAAAGGGACTAGCCGCATAGATATCTTCATATATAAAATTACTTTTATATTTTCACGTCTTTAATAATCCCATAATACCATGAAATTATGACCTTAAAAAATAATGCCTTAAATTTAATACTAAACACTAGTTTCTGAAGTGAATCATATATATACTACCAACTCTAGGCTACAAACATTTCGAAAGAATAATAATATTGATGATACATCTGTACACTGAAAACTTATCTTCCAATATTGTTATTTTATTTGATACCAAAGCATGTCTTATAGAAATTGCTGGCAGTAGTGAAAAATATACGACACTAACTATATCATTCCAGAAATTTATAAATTAATATCGCTCCTATTGGATTTAAAATATCATCGACCACTTAATTTAGACAAAAGGTCACGCTAGAATTCTAGGTAATGTGGAGGAAGATGCACTCGCAAAACAAGCCACTATACTACATGAAACCTCAGGTATCCCAATTCCTGAGGTGGCTGTGGATATCATAAGAAAATGCAAACAAGATATAACATAACAGCAATTATATTGGCAAAAAACACTACTTACCAACTATAAATACTATCACTCAGAATGTCCACAAAAACAGCTACACATATACAAGCATATCTTACCACGATTTTTAACCTCTACGATAATGAGAATTAAAATAAGCCATCCTGAAATTCCCCAAAATTTACATAAAATTACAATACAAGATGCACTATGTGAATATGGCATAGTAGGAGGCTTAAACTATAATTTTCTCGAATAAAAAAACAACATGCCCTACAAAAATACATTAATGGTTAATATTATTAATCTTCGATGAGTATTACCACCAGGTATTAGGTATAATGGGTCAAGTGGAAGAATATGATAAGTCATGAACTCTAACTTCAAGGTTAAATTTGAAACACATTTAATGTATTTAGGTATGTATTTTATAAAATTTTAATAGGTGTTGTAAAGTAAATTTGGTATGGTAAATGTAAAAGTAAATTAAATGAACGAAACTAAACAAAATTACCTTAAATTGCGTAGTTTTAAATCATTCACCAGACTTTTAAAGTGTTCCTTACCTGTAAAAAAAGAAACACAATCATTAGTTAGTTGTTATTTTTATTATTATTAAACGGACGATAAAATAAATTATACACATGCACATGTTGGTGTGAAGTGCATTCAAATTGCAATTACGAGGCGTGTAAGTTAATAATTAAAATCATTAAATAATAACACATTTATATATCGCTTTTACAACCTAATTGGTACGAATATAAAATTATTGTATTTTTGCGCATTTAATTTACTCGATTTAACACGTTAAATTATGCATTACGAAAACGTATGGGAAATAATAAAACGAGTAAACTATGTGTGAGTCAAAAATTATTATAGCATTACCGTAATAATTAAAAAAAAACACCCACCATAAACCATCCATTAAATTCCAAACACTAAGCAAACTATATTGCGCCGCAGTAACGAAATAAAAAAACGGCTGCAGTTTAATAAATTCATTGGAGCATTATTTAGGGGCGCAACAGAGTTTCATTACAAAAACCTACGTTATTAATCCTGTCGGTAGAAATTATTAATATATAATTTCGAATTGGCGTATTAAAATAGCAAAATACCTACTACTCCAACGGGGTTATAAATTACTAACAGTTAATCAATATTTCATGAGAGGGAAAAAATAAATGCATATTGTTTTTTTCGCATTATTTTCTTTATTATACATATTCAGGCGGCCACATGAAAAACCGCCGAAACCGGACGTGAAAATAAAACCGAATGGGAACCGACGGGTTTTCCGTTTCGATTGAAATACGTTTTGTGTCCTCTTTTTATTCCATTGTTTGTATACATTTATTTTCGTATATATATATATTTTTATTTTATATTAAAATTATTATTTTTTTTTGCTGTGGGTGTGATCCAGCTGGCGAAATATTCATTAATATTTCACCACCCTATATTAGGAGATTATGGCCCCATTTTCGGGCCTCTCCCCGGTCGCCGTCAAATCCCGTTTAACTTTCAGCGCCGAGGGAAATTGATGTACGCTTCGGGGGCTTCCGAAAATGCCGCCATGTTTTAATTTGCAACACACGGTTACACTTTTTTTGGGGCAAGAGTAATCACATGATGGATACTTCTGTTGAAAACTGTTATTTCCTCGTTAGCAGAATTGTAGTCTATATACAGTTGGATTTGTTAAAGGTATTAAAACGTTTCTTGTTATATATGTTCATATTGTTTTATATGAAAATTTTATGTCATCTCGTATTTTATCTGCCTGGTTCCTTTCTTACTAAATAATCTAAGTTAGTTTTATCATAGTTAAATTTAAAGGATGATAAGCATTGAAAAACATGTTGTAAGCGATAAAATTGTTTTTGTTTATCCTTGCTGAAAACAAATATATTGTCTATGTTACCAAGTAATATAGTAGTATAGAGTTCACACATTTTTGGAACGTTTAAGAAGCATTTCCCAATCCAAAATGCAGCCTTGTTTATTTAAAAGACTAAAAGATGTTGTTATTGGAATGTTATTTGGATGAATTAGAATTTGTTGATGTACCTTTACCAATAAATTTTGTGTTAATATGTTAAAAGATTCTGAAATCAGGCTTGAATGATAACGAACCATAACTGGACGTTATTATAAGTTATGCAAAGATATGATATGATGAATAGTTGCAAATAGGTAATATAATGATTCATCCAAGAGATCTTTTCTAACTATCACATCTTTACAGTACTTAGAATAACGTCCAATAATTTGAACGACAGTTATCATTCAAGCCTAGTTTCAGTATCTTTTTAATATTAGCTACATTTGGATAGACAAATTATCTTCCATCGCTTCAGTATATTTAAATGGGATTATTCAACTTTGGAAACTTTCTAGCGCTGAAAACCATATAATAATTTTGGAAACCGAGTAATATAGTAGCAAATGTGAGCACTTTTTGAAATTAGCCTTTTGTAAACGGGCCGAAACGTGCGATAATTTAAGCATCCATCAGCTTTATAACTCAATTAAACTAGAGCAGTAGATTACCGCCAGCGTAAACAGTGCTGAAATACTTAATTCTACATATTCCGCCGGCTTACTGCCGGCGAAAATTTAATAAACATGCAAATGAATAATAGGAAAAGTTCGCTTTATGTTTTTCACGGTGCACGATGCATTTTGCAATACGAACCGCTCGGTCTGTGTCTGTTGTTTGTCTAATGTAAACAAAAGTTATATTTGTTGTGTGCACATTTATTTCCATTGCAGCGCGCGCCCACGCGCAAATTTTTGCCTTTCGGCACAAGTGAAAACTTTTAATTGAATCTCACATATATATGTGTATGTGTGTATGCTATAGAACAGAGTATTTGAAATATGATCATTCTAATTTTATATCTATAATAAAGGATTCTACTCCTAGTGGAAAATTTGTGAAAAAAACCTATTGATTCCTGAGGCATCTGCATCGTTATATATGTTATTATATAATAATTATACCTAATACTTTGTCTGTATAACTGGATTTATTTTATACTGCTGACTACTTTCGACTCGTCATTTTGAAAATTACAAGTGTCTTGTCGAAACTAGTCATCAGTATAAAATAGTATATTTGAATATTACAAACTATTTGTATATATTAGTTTTAATACATAATATAATAAATATATTTATTTTTATATTCAATATTAATAATAAAACTATAAAACTTCGCCCATTTTTTTTTTAATAAAGACGTTTATTATTATTATTATTATATTTTTATAAATAATCAAAACAATAATACCAATAGTTGCTTTTACTGATATCCTCTATTTTTTTAATAAATTTATGTTTCCAACACAATGGATTTGTTAAAACATACTGTAACAACACACTATATTTGATCGATCGATCCACTCTCGATCTAATGGTGGAGGCGCCGGGCGTTGGATTTATACGAAAATTATTTCGACATTTGGCACCGCCGGCAATAATTCGTGTCCCATTTTTAGCGCCGATGTTGAACTATACGAATTTTATGATAATATTAGCCGGGAATGATACGCGAAAGTTACTTTTAAGGCATTGAAATGTTAATTTAATCACTCAACTCATTCCATAAAAATGAACTTTATATGCCTCGTAGGGATATATGAAGCGATAAATTTTACTAAAGGAATTGATACTAATTCTGCGCTAAGAATGAGTATCAAGTGTATAAATCAATAGATAATCGTCGTGTAATTTTCGAGGATGTAAAATAATTAATTAATTTACGTGCCTTTCCTTTTAACAACTGGTACATCGAATATTGTACGAAAATACGACAATAAAACAACGACGAAATATTCGTACGGAAATGAATCATTCGATTTTTTTTAGGATGGCGGAATTGAATTTCAACCGTTCATCCCTTCGCCTCATTGAACACTCGAACTTTAACATTTGAATAAAACGAAGCGACAATTATTTGTAATTATTTACTTTTATTTCGAGATCTTTCCAATGCTATTATTTATGTAATTAAACTAAAATTACAAGGGAGGAAGACTAAGTGCCTATTGTTCTTGATAATAACGTTTAATGTGTATTGAAAACTTTTCATGCATTAAATTAAAATATTGTATGCATTATTCTATAAATAGAAAAAACGTGCTTTTATTTAATAATATTGCAAATATACAATTAACAAAATGTCGTGTGACTAAATTGCACGCCCCGTATCAACTGAGAAATTAACAGAGATGGTAATCAATTTATTTCAACTTTTCAAGATAATTCACAAGTTGTTTAGTCCAGTTTACCTTGCCAGTTTGTGTTTTTCATTTATTCACCCATTTCTCAATTACGGTTAGTCATCTTTGTTATATTGGTGCAAATCCAGTAATAATTTGAATTGCCTAAGTTGAGGTTGTACGATACGTTTATCCTACACTTAACATCACTCGCCTTTGTGCCTTCTCCATTTTTTGCTGTATATTTCTATCTTTAGGAACTTCCACCTTTTATGGGCTCCATAGAGCAGGATCGAATGTGTGACACTGTGCTTGGTTTCTTTCCAATATGGTACTTAGGGTCCTTCAAATTGGGCATAATCCTGGCCAGGCTGTTGTTTTTTTTTTTTTCTTTGTCAGATATGTTGTCAATGTGTGATTTAATCCTAGTGTAGTTGATGCTTGAAGCCATTACTTCGTGATACATTTTTTAAAATTAGGACGATAAAAGAAATTCACTTTGTTGTTATCACACACGGGTAACAACAAAATGAATCCTAGTGTTTCTTCTTGCACATCATCAGTGCATTTACTTGGCTTCTTAATCAATATTAGTTGGGCTTTTATCCATTCTCCCTAGAGATGCTTCCATGAGCAAGTATATAATTCATCGTTTCCAGGTTCATTCCTATTGTAATTGTAATAGGTATCTAATAGAATCATTTGTTCTGACTTTTTGTTTTTTAACTCTTATCCGTGTTTCTTTATACTTATATCCGCTATATAGGATCACTACTTCTGCTTTTTTTGTGGTGAGAATTCCTTATGTGGTTCTATCCCTTTTTTCTCATATTCAAGATTTCGTAATATAATATATTCTATAAATACACACCCCACTTGTTATTAGTATGGTTTGCTTAGTGCGGACGATCAGTTCTTTGTCTGATAGGTAGTCTATAATTGTTTGTAGATATGGCTCGATATTCTTCTTTTCTAATGTCTATTGTATTTAGCAAAGATTTACTTCTGTTTCTAAACACTTTATTTGTGTTTTTCCTCTCTTTCTCTTAAATACTTTTGCGATTACGTGTGTTGTACTACTTCCAAGGCGGAACCCGTGCTGATTATTGCAAAGATTCCCTTTCGGTGTCCGGTCTTCTTTCAACCTACTGACTATGAGGTGTTCAAATAATTTCACTTCGCTGTTGATTAAACATAATGGCCTAAATGTTTTCTCATCATCACTGCCTTTGCTTAGCTTCTTAATCAATATTAGTTGGAAATTGTTCCATTATCTTTAGATGCTGCCATGTACAAGTATATAATTCATCGTTTCCGGGTATTGTTGTGGTCAGAATTGTAATCCTAATTGTATATTTTCTCAAGGAATCTTGTCAGGTTCAGGTACCTTTTTATCTCTGATCAACAGCGATTCTAAGATTTTCCCCCACCTCTACTTCAATCATCTTTCGAACTCAGTGACAGGATATCATATATCCCCAACCCTACAAGTTAGTGTCTATATCTTTAATTATGTTATCTTAACATGTTTCTTTAGCTTGTAATATGTTCCTTTTTTGGTCTCCGTTTTATTAGTGTATAGACCCTCTATGAGTTTTAGTTACTGATGTCCTAAAAACTCTGGCTGTGGTAAAACGTCATCTGGCGGCATTCACTTCTTTCTCGGCTTCGCCGATCTCCGGCCTCCACCAATATCCATATTTTGGGTGCCACTTGTACTTGCTTTATGTTTCTGTCTTTTATTTACGTCAATAATCCATCCGGGCTCTCTGCCGCTTTAGTATTTTCAGCGCTAACTATCTGTGTGAAAATGGTGAAAAATATATTTTGGTTCATGCTTAGATTTTCGACATTGGTGACTATCCAGTTATTTACTTGGATTCCGATATTCGCCGTATTCATCGTGAGATCAATATATGTTTTGCCCTGTTGGCTTTATGAACAAAAGAGAATAATAATAATAACAATATATTTTTATTTTCAATGATTCTGCAATATACAAAAACCAAATATTTTTTATACAGCAATAACATCAAAATACGTCAAAAAGCGTTAAGTTATACTATTCGCAAAAAAAAATCATCCATACTATATGGTTCAAAACTTAACAAAAATTTGAGAAGCAGTCTCTTCATAATTATAAGAGATAAGATGTTGCCGATTTTATTTCATTCGGGAGATTATTATAAATTTTGATACAATTATAATGTGTATATTTCTCAAAGAGACTAAATCTATGAATTGGAAAACTGCAATGAATTGGAAAAATGCCGTGTCGTGTCTCTTATATATTTATTAAACGATTGCTGTCAAATAAATGTCTGTCTTTCCATAGACATTTTGTACATTCTAATATGTATACGCCATAACAGGTTTGTACGTTTAAAAAACCCCTTACAACTGGCATCGTGGCTTTCAAACTATAAATACCGAATTTACATCTACACTATTGTCCCAAACAAGTATCCTATGCTTTAAATTTGAGTAGAAGTATGCATAGTAAAATATTTTTGAAATTGAAATGTTAGTATTGTTCGATTTTTGAAAATTTTCTGAGACCATAGCATGCTTTGCTTAGTTTACTTACTAATTGTTCAATGTGCTTCTTGAAACTCAAGGTTTCATCTAATACTACTCCCAAAAATTTGGTACTTGCTGCGAAAAAATAGCTTGTTTCATATAAAGTAATGGTTTGTGATATTAGTGACCTTTGATTAGTTCTGAATAATATGCAGTTAGTTTTGTCTGTATTTAGTATTAATTTATTACTTAAAAACCAAATTTCTAATTCTTCCATTGCAACGCATCCACTATCTATTAGTTCCATATAAGTGACACAAAATAATAACACATTTGTATCATTAGGGATTCGTCTTAAGTTCTTGTAATAAGTTGTATACAACTGTTGGATAAAAATTTTTTTAAATAAGTAATTGTGGAGGCTTTCACTTCGTGATACATTTGATAAATTCAAAATAAATAAACAATTAACTTGTCGAAACTATAGTTACAAGTGTAAATAAAAAGTGATACCAACAACGTTAATTGTTTATTTATTTTGAATAATTTTTTTATTATTATTATTATCTGCGTAATTGAGACGTTGGCAATTATCCGTTATTAAATTACTTATAACATTTATAAATATGATAAATAGAAGTTGACCTAAAATGCTTCCTCGTGGAATGCCCATATTGATATCCAAGTTATCTGACAAATCCTTAATTTTAACAGCTTGCTTTCTGTTATGCAGATATGATCATATCCATATCGACACTTCGTTCTTTTAGGAATCCATGTTGGGTGTCGCTAAATAATTTATTTTCTTTAAAAAATGTGATAATTTGTGAGGCGACTTAGGCTTCCACTATATTTTTGAGTATGTATTGAATATACCAATAGGTCTGTAATGTTCACATAATTTCGAATCACCTTTTTTTATAAATCGGTGAAATCGTGGCATATTTTAACATATCAGGATATATACCTGTCTCCAGAGAATAATTAAATTTGTATTTTACGTGCTCTACTATTTTACCGATACAGTTTTTCACTACTACAACTTATTTCATTACTTATTTTATTATCCATTTTGTTGACAACGTCAATAATATCTGGAGTAGTAATAGGTTGAAATTTGAAGCATTTATCATTCATATGTATCATATGTTACATTTATAACTACACTTTTGATTAGTGCTTTATTTCAAATCATTTAAGGTGCAATTTCCTTAAAGAATAGATTAAATTCATTCGCCTGTTTTGTGGGATTATTAGTAGAAGGCAAAATGATTTCATTTCTACACTTTTTAGTTATCACATTTGCTATGATGTTCCAAGCTGTTTTTGATTTATTTACTGAACCTATTAATTGATTTTCATATTGTTTATTTTGTTCTAATTTCAGAAGTTCTGCAAATTGTATTTTGGCACGTTTCAAATGTACTTTATATTCAGGTAAAAATCCAACTAGTATTTCATAAATTTGAATATTATGTTTGCATTTGTTAATTTCAATATTCGTAACTTTTTCTTTTTGTGTGTTACTTCTAATTGTGCACTTTTTAACTGGAAAATGTTTATGTATTCATAAAATTATTATATTTTTCTTTTATATGAGCTAATCAAGTACTGCATTTGAGAACACTCTACATTTTTATACCGGGTTGCCTGCGTACATCTATTTTACAACTAATAAGCTGTGCGCTGTGATCAGAAGTAAATGTTTGAATTATTTGTGTCGATATAATTTCAGAAGTCATATTAGTTATAATATTATCAATATACGACATTGTGCCAGTGTGATGTGTTCGAGTAGCATCGGTTTCGGATAAAATTACATTATGAGATTGTGATAGACTTAAAATAACATTGATTCATTAAACGTAATTAGAGTATTAATATTAAAATCCCAGCTATAAAAAACGTCGAGTTTTTTTATTAATATATCTTAAATTATATCTAAAATATCATCAGGAATTTTAAAAAATACGTTCAACTCTCCTAATGGTGGTCTATATGCAGACAATGTTAACAGTGGAGTTATCAAATTTTAATTTTACACCGATACATTCCATCAGTTTTGCTATTGTTAATTTCTTAGTTGCTTTTATAGGTGATGTTTTAATATTGCAATTGCAATAAATCGCAACTCTTCCATGTTCGTTTTTAGGTCTACAAAAGTATGAGATAAGTTTATAGTTCCTATCTATATTATATTCTTGCAATTGATCGCCAATTTGCCAGTGCTCAGTTAATTATTATTATATATTACTTTACGATTATCAATTTCATTTACAATGTGTTTTATTTCATTAAAACTTGTACTTAAACATTGAACGCATTTTACGGCTACATTATTTCTTGATTTCTCGTCCTGTTGACAAAAAATTATATCTTGATACATTAATTTCTTTTTCCCATGAATTCGGGTCTTCAAGTGTTTCCTTATTTGAAAATAGAACAATTTTGAAACTGATAGACGTAGGGTTTTCATATTTTGGAATAATTTTCTCGCACAAAATATCTGTGATATGCAATTTCGCACTTAATAATTCTTCTAATTTGTCTGCGGTCTGAGCAACATGAAAGCATGCCTTTTTCTCAATCGCTTTTGATAACTTATTGTCTTTAACACCGACAATTAGTTTTGCGTTTAATCTCTGTGAAGCCATCGTCTGCAGTGGGAGTTTTCGCGGGCTAGTTGGAAAGGCATTTTTCGAAACATTAGCAATCGGGATGTCCACTTTCTTTACTACTTGAGGCTCAGGCTCCTTCCTCGACGAGATGCTTAATATAGGCAACTGTGTATTCCCTCTGGATGGCTTATCTTTGTCGGATTCTACAGTTTTTTCTATTAGTGTTTTTCTTAGAATAGCTTTATAGGAATCGTTACTATATGTTTGCTTTGTAAATTATCTAACATTGTTTATATTAACCTTATCATGTATTTTAAGTTAGTCAGAGTGATTTTGTTAAATCACTAAAGTATGCTCTTACAGTGTTGTAATAATATAAATAATGACCGACATTCTTGACGAGTTATCATACATAACCTAAGGTAAATAAGTAACACAAAAACAGTATTTATATAAACAGAAAAGAAATGAAAATAATATACTAGAAAATACATTATAGTGAATTTAAAATTGCGAAAACATTTCGTGAATCTACAACAGTGAGTTACTACAAAACAAATTAATTTGAAACAACTACTTCTCTTGCTAATACCTCAACAGATATTGAATAAAACAAAATTAATTTGCGTGTTACGAGTAGTACAACTATCAAAGCAACACTAATTTGAATGAAATAATTTCTGTTGAATGAACTAATAAATGATAAAATGTATTTTAGATTGTTTAAATGTGACTATAACATGAAAGTAAGTTATTTATATTTCATTATATTTATTTTAGTAAATGTTTTCGTATTTTTAAATTTATTATTTAATTTTCTACAACGAACTAAAAAAAATAATACATTATAGTATTAAACAAATATTTAAATAATACAAATTACAAAATTACGATTACATTAAACTTAACTTAAATTAAAACTTAATAAAATCCTTCTTACTGAGAATGATGCAAATTCATTCAAAGTGTTATTTATAAAAGTTAGCCACCAAATAACTAAAAGTTGTCGTAAGTGAAAACGTTCGGTGTTGCGGAATACCGATTAGCAAGTAGTTTGTATAAAAACAAGAAAATGCAATTCCCATAGTTTATCCATACGTAATCAATTTAGTTCTTGAAATGCATGGCTTATATGGTCATATTTTTTTAGTCCATAAATATACCTGCAACAAATATTTTGCGGCGAGGTTTATCAATGTAATTCAAAAATGGAAACAAGACAGACCAGCAATAATGAAATATCGGCCTCACACGTTTTTTGTGAGTTTTAAAATTAAGAATTTCTCCATTTGCATATAATAATTTAAGTTTGGTGTAAGAAATTTGAAGAAGTTTATGTAAATGTTTATTAAATTTGAGTTGGTTATACATTATTACTTATTCAATAAAAGGTATATGATCTTCATTTAGGGTTAACCCAAGTATATTGATAGTTAAGTTAGATGTCTTTTTATTATGAAAAAAAGGAGAGCTGCAGATTTACTGGCATTTAGTTTTAAATTATAACTATAGGCATATCTCGTAATAAAATTTTAAACACTGTTTACATATTCAACATTTTAGGAGCATCTACATGATCAAAACTCTAAAGCAGTTGAGTATCATCCGCGTAACAGAAAGTTATACAGTGATTGATACTTTCGTTTAGTTTAGTTTAGTTTAGTTTATTCACTTTACAAGATCTATTTAAAAAATAACACAAAAATACATACATAAATATAATTAATCACTTTACAATTTTCGAGCATAGATTTAGAAGGAGTTCATAGTTAATATCTATAGTATAAATGGAGAATAAGAGTGGTCCTAAAATTAATTCTTGGGGAACACACGATGTTATAACACCCGCTATAGATATGTCAGCATTTATTCAAACTCGTTGACAGAGGCCATATAGGTAAGACTTAAAAATTGGATTGCTATGTCACTAAATCCTATATTTTTAAGTTCATCTAAGAGCAGTTCATAATTTACTAAATCGAAAGCCTTAGTAAAAGCCAACAAAGCCAAAATAACTGATCGTTTCCTATGAATTTTACGGACGATAGTATCAGTAACATTTAACAATAAAGTTGAGGTGCTGTGATTTGATCTGAATTCGGACTGATGTTCCGGAAATATTTTATTTTCTACTAATAGGTTGTAGGTCTGAGATACTACAAATTGTTTTAGTTTTGTAGTTTTGGGAATTGGATATATTATAGATTTTTTCAATGCTAACGGAATGTGTCCAATTTCTAGACAATAATTTATCACACGAGTAATGTATGGAATCAGAAAGGGTAAACACAATTTCAACATACGGATATTAATTTAATCACATCCCGAAGAATTAGACTTCACTTTATAAATAATTTTCACAATTACAGAAATAGTGATTGGGCGAAAAGAGAATAATATATTATGTTCTATTTGTTTTCGACGATCTCAGAGTCTCTGTCCTATTGCAAGAATTAAGAAAGTGGTTGTTTATTAAAAAAAATCAATAAAAATATTCAATATTTAATTAGCACTGGTTATCTATCATCTATTATCATCTATGGTATCTCATTAGATGGTTTACTTGAATTTACAATTGCTAGGTAATTTAATGCTTTCCAAAAAAACAGATATGCCACTTTTTTCTTTGCGTATTGAAGATAAAGTAAAATTTCGTAAATTCTCATAAGATTCCCAATTTTCATTAGTTTTGAACTATCTATATTTGACTAAGGCTTTATCTCGCTCTTTCGTAATAAGTTTAGTCGTATCTGTAATCCAAGGAGTGCATTTTTTTATTCTTTCTAGTTGTCCATGGTGCACGTTTCTCAGATAGAAAATTAATATTGTTAGTTAAGAACTCTACTTTTTGTCAATGTTATTCAAATATAGAATTGAATCCCCCCACAGGGTATTTTTTAAATAATTATTAAAGGTTTCAAAGCTGAAATATTTGAATTGTCGAAAGATAAACATCTTTGGCTTCGAAGAGGTAATATCAAATCGTAAGATACAAAAAACAAGTCTGATCACTTATTGTGTCAGTATTCATCGTACCGGTAGAAATTAACAGATCCCGATTATTAATAAATATCGGATCTAATAATGTGATAGAATAACCATTCTAGCACATTATTAGATTATTTAGTTATTTGAGTGGTTTCATTACAACTTGGCAAAAACTATATGCATCGAGATATTCCGATAATTCGTTTTGTTAATTAAATAAATTAATGTTTATATCACCACTATTCAAAATAGAATCACAAAAAGCTAGTAAGTGAGATATTTCGTTTTCTTAAAAGTAAGTGAACTGTGCAATATTACCGTCATGACGGTAAAATACTCCGATTGCAAGAAGTTCTCCTTTAATTTCTACTTTCAGCTATAAACACTCAATACCATTCAGTCTTTGAGTACCAGTATGAATTATTTCACATAGAAAATTAATCCTAGCATGTATAGCAAACCTACCACCTCGCTCAATCCATCTACCACAACGAAATAATTTATAATCTGCTATATCAATTGTAGAAGAATGTATTTTGTTCTTTAACCAAGTTTCAGTTAGGCAAATTTAAACAGATTAGAATAATCAGTAAAGCTAGAAACAAGAGATCTAACAATTAAATTTCCTATTTTTAGATTGTGATTATTGCTTTTATTCATAATTTCTTCTATTTTTAAACACTTCAAGCTTGGAACAGACAGCTGCATGATTTTTATTAATTCCTCCTGTTTCAGTTTTCAGTTTGACTACAAAGTTAGTACAATGAATGCATTGTTTGATTTACAAGATAAACTATCATAATTACCGCCAAAATTGAAGTAGATGGGTGATGGTCTTGGACTTTTGATATGATCAATTTGCAAAACTGATAGTATCATTTCACTCGAATGTATTCTTCAATCTAAAGTTTCGATATCGGCATTAACATCTTCAATTAGCATTCGTGGATTGAATTTTTCAGAGGCGTAGATTTTTTCTTTTCCTTTTAATTTATTTTATAGTTCTGTTTTCAAGTTATCGGAATATTTTTCGTTTGTACATTAAATTGCGGCACGTAGGCACCTATGGTGCGTAAGTTCACATTCTTTTGTATTTATGAACATCTACATTCTTATCCATCGACTCAATAAGTAGAGCAGCTGATTTTTAATTGCTAGTATTCATTATCACTGGATTATTATTAAATGATATCGCAGGTGAAGACGAAGCATTGACCTTATCTGAATAAAATTCGCCGGGCATTTAGACGTTTCCAGGGCCCCAATATAATGTTTTTGCACATACATAGTATATTTTAAATCCTCCAGCATTGATTCATGTAATCTTCTATCATACATGGAGATCAATTTGGATATGTAAAGATTCACTAGTACAATTTATAGTTTTGCAGAGCGACAGTTTTTTCCCATTTTTAATCGCACACTTTCTACACTGGCAGATCTATAATATGCTTATCTCTAACGTTTTGGTCTAAGAGAGTCCATCGCCTATTTACAACGACTCAGGTTGTATTAGTAATTGTTTATTTTTGTGAACCATTGTTTCTTTCCGAGTTCTTCGCGTATTTTCCATTTCCAGCAATGTGCCCTCTCATAGCGCGATTCTATATAATAGAGTCTATTGAACTTGGACAATCAGACTCTTATATGGTCTAGATTTAAGATCTTGTCTGTTGTTTCCTTTGGCGCAGTTAGCGTTGCAGTGTTGATGGTTCTATCCACACTATCAATTCATGTAACATGTATTGTGTCTTACTGTCTGGTTTTATTAGTACTCATCATGGATACTTTCTTTCCTTTCTTTTTTCGAGAGTGAATGTAGGATCTTGCTTACTGCATTATTATCCTTGTTAATAACTATCACTAGTTGTCCTTATTTGCTGCGCCTGATTATCCTTATGGCCTGCGTAGCTTCCGTAATCTGTAGCTCCTTCTTTATTGTTTGTGATGTTGGTTACAAGCAAAATTCTCCAAACATCAGACTTTTATTAATTTAAGTGGAAAGTAGTACAATGTTTGCAGTTAATTTTTCGTCGAATGGATTTTTATGTTGCATCTAAGATGGCTCTCCAGAGTTATTCCCAAAAATGTTGATATTGAGATATTGAGAATATTTTGTGCTTTAAATTATGCAGAAATATATAATTTTTGTGTTTTCGCGGTATTTAGAGTTAATTAATAATACAAATAATATTCGTCCTTATATTAAACCCTGCGGGATACCTACGGTATGATAAGTACGTATTAAAAAACAACAATTTCTTTTCTGTTTAGAACAACAACTTGCAACTATTATGATGTGTGATGGCCTACAGTTCCTACAATATCCTACAATATTATGTGAAGCCCAGTCAAAGGATTTGGTTAGAAGGAGATGATTACATATTGCTCCGTTTTAAAGCAATTAATGGTTTATACAATGAAGTTTATAATGGCATCTATTATTGATAGACCCTCACCAAATAAAAATTGTTTTCTATTCAATATGTTTGTTTAGTTCTGGGTATTAAAATAACTGTGATTTTAGTATTTTTCAAACAAATTTAAACTATCGGTAATATACTAATTGGCCTATTGTTAAATGGGTAATGTGGGTATAATTTTGCCAGTTTTAAGTTATCTGGAATTTCTTCCCAGATATAAGTAACAAATAATAGAGTTAATGGTATAATAATGGAATATTTTATATATTTTAAAATGCCAACAAATCTGTTAACCCATAAATATCAAAATCTTATTTAACTTTAGAATATTAATACTACGTTAAAATAAGATGAGACAAACCTAGCATTTTCATAACTACAGATCAAAATAAATCGCTAAATCTTCGAATTTTGGGACTATTAACACTTTGCCGTCCGCACGTCTCGTAAAAACTTCTTCGCTTGGCGCCGGCAGCACTATTTTAGATTACTTCGCTTGTTTCCGTTTCACTTCCATTTTTTTGGATATACATACATAAAAAAACAAAAAACTTGATGACGTGTGTAACTTATTCTTAAACTTATTGAACACAACAGATCATCAACAAAATGCAAATGGTACTGCAGTATATCACTGTGGTGTAGCCGGCCGCTGGATATTTTGGGTACTACACCAATGTGGTGTCGCCGGCCGTTGAGCTTTTGTTTAGACCTATAGTTTCAAACATAAATTCGCCAACATATAAAATTGCTAAATGGTTAGTTACCCAATTCCAGTCTTTAAACATAGAAAATAACATGTCAGTCAAAAATTCTATAGAACTTTCAAACAAACTAAAAAACTTGACATTATCAAATAATCAAAAATTAATTTCTTTTGATGTTGAATCCCTCTTCCCTAGTATACCTACTAAAGACACTATTGCTATCCTAAACCATATTAATGAAAAATCAAATCCCAACGGAAAAAATCAAAGTTTACATTCAACTCACAGAATTAGTTATGGAATGTAACGTTTTTGAATACAATAATACATTTTACAAACAAACCTTCGGCACAGCGATGGGTTACCCCTTATCCCCTTTCTTAGCTAACATCTTTCTAAACCATTTTGAAAATAATGCAAAAAATACACTAACCGAGTTCCCGGACATTTGGTTCCAATACGTTGATGACGTTTTTGCCATAATTTAGTTTTAGTTTAACATAGATTCATTTATTACATCTCTCAATAATTTTCACAAAACTATAAACTTCACCTATGAAATTGAACAAAATAATTCTCTACCCTTTTTAGATATAATTATTTCCCGTGAAAACAACAGATTAGAATTTGATATTTTCCGTAAACCCACACACACTTTTAATTACCTCCATTCAGATTCCTGTGCACCAATGAAATACAAATTAGCAGCCTTCAATAGCCTCATCCATCGAGCATTTAACATTCCTTTGTCCAAAGAAAATAGAGAAAAGGAGTTCAACATCATTATTAATATTGCGAAAAGCCTCAATTACAATATCCATACAATTAAAAAACTTATTAATAAACACGCGTTTAAAAATAAACTTAGGTTTGCAACTAGCCTTACACCATCCATTCAAAACAAAGATAACAAATATGTCAAATTAATTTATTCCCCAAAAACTGAGTCGCATTTCAAGAAATTATATAAAAAATTCCACCTAACTCCTGCGTATTATTCAAACTCAAAATTGAGACAATTATTAGGAACCACTTTTACTAAAACAAATGAATTAGAACAATCAGGAATTTATTCAATTAACTGTAACAATTGCGACAAAATATACGTAGGTGAAACACAGCGAAATTTACAAATTAGATTTGAAGAACACTTAACACACGCAAAAAATTTAAATAATGAAAAATCCGCGGTAGCTAACCATATAATAGAAACTGGGCATCCAATCACAATAAATAATATTAAATTACTGAAACAGTCTACAAATTATCAATTAAACATGTTAGAGGCAATACAAATGAAAAAACATGAAAGCAGATTAATGAATTTCGATTTAAGTCCATTACAAAATGTATTATTAGAATTTATCGTCCCACCTTAATCCGGGTTTTTTCCCTAATACCCTTTTCCAGATACCGTCCATAATTTACATTTTTTGGAAATTACCCTACCTCCCTTCCAACTTATTTACATAATTTGTGTGTATAAATATTGTTTAATTTTAGTTTTGTACTTAGTATTAAACCATTGTTAATGGTCACTTTGTGTCCGAAATATATATATTTGGTATTTCAAATAAACTGTGTGAAGAAAGGTTTTTAGTGCTTTATTTTATAATCAAGTTTATCTTCACGTAACTCATCCAATTAATTTACTAAACATAACATTATTGCAAATTTTAAAAGAATTATTGAAAGAATTTTTTCGAATAATTCTTGATGTTTTACTGATTGGAGGGTAGGATAGATGCCACCCACCTACTCTACATATACATAAAAACTTTAATTCTCTATGGTCTCGTTTCCAATAAAATATTTACAAAACTTTCTGAATAAAAAAAGAAATTAAAAAGGTAAAATTTTTGAGTGAGTAAATTAGTAAAAATTTGACGCATGATGGGTGTGCAGACTTCAAATTTAAATTAGATAATATAGTTAATCTTATCAAAGTCATTTATATTTACACTTAAATTTTGATTTTATTTTATTTTTACTTACATAGAGAGTTTTACTGTTTTTAGCATCAAAATAATTAACGATTAGCAATTAAAGTTATCATGTATATGTAGAGTGGGTGGGTGGCCTATATCCACCCTCCAATCATTAAAACATAAACCAGAGTTTTAGTTAAAAGTTGTAAAATGTAAACAATATAATTGCACGTTTTAATTAATGTATCTATACAAATATTTTAAATAAATGTTGATGATGTTTTACTGATTAGAGCGTAAGATAGAGGCTACCCACCCACCCTACATGTATATATTAGCTTCAATTACTGATTGCGTCGTGGTTTTCAATAACTTTAATTACAAAATTTGAATGAAAGAAATCGACAAAGTTGAATTTGTGAGTGTGTAAATTAACAAAAATTATATTCTTGATAAGGCTTTAAATCAAGCTTAGATAAGGGGAAGGTAATTTATATTTAAACTTGAATATAGATTATGCATTATTTTTTACTACATACAAGTTTTTATTGTTATATAAGCAGCAAAATCATCAAAAATTAGTATTTTAAGAATTAAATATAGTTTTTCAGTTCTTTATATTTAAGAATTTAAAAGGGTAATATTACATTCTACGCAATTGTGTAACAAGGAACATCATGGAAAATCCCAATTTACTCTCTCCCATTTCAAATGCACTCAAATGAAATGGAAACTATCCCCTTAATACCATAAACGGAGATAAAGAAAGCCCATTTGCAAGATGTTTATAACTCCGAAGGTGCACGACCCCGTTAGAAAGTGCACATAAAAGAGGGGATGGAGACGAATAAATAATGCCATCGCGTACTATTTAATTTAATGACAAAAGTTTAATAAATCAATATATCTGAATGAATTTTGATAATATTAATAAAAGTTTTATTTTATTTTATTCATTATTTTATTATAAATAAAATAAAAATACTACCTTTGCTAATATAAAAATTATTTATTTATCGACCAAGACCTTACCATTATCAAACTAGAAGTTAACTTGCTTAACGAGAAACATATATTTATATAGAAATATACATTAGGAAATATGCAAAATCAATCCATTCGTTAAGTCCTCTATTTAACGAGCATACTGATTTAGATCGATCTATGATTAGTTATGGGTTTCACAAGTGATTCTAGTAAGTGCATTGTGGTCTTTTCTTCAGTAAAATGTATTATCTAATGTACATCCTCGTCAAATTTAGATTCGTTTTAATTAAAATGTTTTATAAATGGAGAATTAAACACTCAAATAACGCACAGTCTATGTTTCTACCACTTCGTTAGTTTAGTGTTTTACCACTAAAGTGGTAAAAACATATTAAGTACATTAGTATAGTGTTTATCATGAATTTCATACTAATAAAAATATAACCTAAATTTATAAATAGCTTATTCATCCGGTGGCAAAGTATTTAAACACTAAAATCGCAAAAGAATGTGCTTTTTTGTAGTCTCAGTGTACTTACTTACTTAGGTTGGTAGTAACCTTTATTGGATTCTAAGCGTTTATTAGAAATATGTATTCCATGTTTTTGTAATTAAATAAGTAACAAGGCTGTTTCGGTAAAAATTGATGTATAGGGTCCGCCAATAAGGGCGCGTGAACTTTAAAATTGAATAAAACAAGTTGTGTGTGAGGTAGAAACGAAATTTATTTTTCATTCGAAAGGGTATTCGACCCCATTAAGTATGGAAGATAACATCGTTCAAATGACCACCGCGGCTCCGTTTGGTAGCCCGGATCCGGGAGGTCCAATTTTCGATGACTCTGGAGCACATATCGGCCTCAATTTGAGCGATGGCGTTGCGTATGTTGACTTTGAGGTCATCGGTGTTTACAGGCTTGTTGGCATAGACCAGCGACTTGAGATAGCCCCAGAGAAAAAAGTCTAAAGGCGTTAAATCGCACGATCTCGGTGGCCAGTTGATATCGCCTCCGCGCGAGATGACCATGTCCGGAAATCGCTCGTGCAGAATGTCCATTGTGGCATGGGCTGTGTGGCACGTGGCGCCGTGCTGGAACCACATGTCGTCCGTGTCCATATCATCCAGTTTAGGCCAAAAGAAGTTGGTTATCATCGACTTGTAGCGCTCCCCATTGACGGTTATGGCCGCCCCAGCTTCGTTCTCGAAAAAGTACGGACCGATGATGCCGCCGGCCCAAAATCCACACCAAACAGTGACTTTCTGGGGATGCATTGCCACTTGGTGGACCTCGTGTGGGTTGTTCTCACTCCAAATGCGGCAATTTTGCTTGTTCACATACCCGTTCATCCAGAAATGAGCCTCGTCGCTGAAGATGATTTTTCGGCCAAAATGGGGGTCTGCTTCCAACTGCTCCAGAGCCCAGTCAGCGAACGCCCGACGCTGTCTGTGGTCGTTTATCTTGAGCTCCTGGGTCAATTGGATTTTGTACGGGTGCAGACCCAAATCCAGATGCAAAATTCTGGGAGTTGATGTCTCCGAAAGGCCAAGTTCCTGTGCACAACAAAAAATGGATTGCCTCGGGTTCTCGCGCACACTCTCACGGACAGCAGCGATATTTTCGTTCGATCGGGCGTTTCGTCGACGTGTCAGTGTTGGCTGGTTGTTTACTGAACCAGTCGACTCGAATTTGCCCACCAATCAACGGATAGTCGACTCTACAGGCCGATCATCGCGACCGTAAAATGGGCGAAGTGCGCGGAACGTTGCTCGAACTGATGACCCATTTTCGTAAAACAATTTAATAATTTGCACGTGCAGCTCGATACTCAAACTTGCCATGGTAATTTGGGGTTATATACTGAACAAATGACAGCAACTTTGACAGCTCTACCTCGAACAACATGGCCGCACCATTCCGGCAAACTTCGCGCGTCCCTATTGGCGGACCCTTTATAAAAAAAAGAAATAACCATAAGCAATCAGTATTGAATTATTAAATTAACATCTCTAATTACTGACAATTCATACTACATTTATTAAACTGTCTAAATTAAGGTTATTATTCAATTGAAATCATATTTAATCATATTTATTTACCAAGATGACAGAAGGAGTTAAAAAATACGATATGTAATTTAATACAAGTAAATTTATAATTAAAATAACAATTTATTTGACCATATATTTTTGTTTTAATAAAAGAAAATTGTCCGAATAATAATAAATTATACATATCATGAATATAAAACCGAGTTCATAAATAGACGCTTCATAGATGGCGGTAGTAAAAATCCCACTTGAACATCTTTATGAAATGTCGGTTTCGCTTGCAAAGTTTCGTCAATTTGACGTAAGTTTGGGGCGGCATGGGTGATGGTACATGATAACCACCGCCGTCTCTTACCCAACCCCCCCCCCCCCCTTCCCCCGCTCCGTTCACATGTATGACCTCGTGAAATATGAGGCCGCGGTGCGCATACAAATTCCCGCGTTTAGAGTGAGACGGCGGCAGCAGACCCCCCATTTTTTTTATTCACGGCAAGTTTTACATAATTTTAATATTTATCTCCGCGCAAATATTGGCCTTTAATAACGGGGATCCGGCTGCATGGGGCTTCTGCCAAAAAATTGCCCGGGCATGTCAGTATTAAGACAAGTTATCGTCGGGTTGGACGCGTTCGATTTACCCTAATGTATTAAAAATTGCGATTTTGATGAGCCCGTTATTATGTATTACCATCAAAGAGAATAGTAATTTCTATTAATACTATATATATAAGGACAAATATTTCATTTACGTCATAATTTATTAATATTATTAGTTAAATATTCTAACTAATATTTTTAACAACGCAATATTATATTTAATTCCGACCAGATTGACTTATGTAAATTTCTTGACAATTAGCACAAGTTAGTCTTATTTTTTATAGTTTCTTCGCCAAGAATTTTCCAGTTTAATTTACCATCTAAATATACACCCTATAATTTTTAGCAGTTTTAATGAGAAGGTTAAATGTTTTTAATACTGTATATACTTTCTTCACTGCACTCTTGATGAAACGAAATTATAATATTAGGTAATTTCAAATTAAAACATTTGTTTAGTTTCATATTGTAATATTCAGTTTCCTGACACGTGTTTCGGTCAATGACGACCATTCTCAAACTTAATATTATATGTTTTTCTCTCAATTTACAGTGAATCTGTTGGTAGAAAAAAGACTTATGTCATCGTTTTCATTTATCGTATTCTGCTCTAATCGGTGGTTAAATCCTGTGATTTATTTAAAAGCCTTGTATCGTCTACATATAAGAAAAATGTTGAGTTTTTATTTGTTGGTGTAAGATCATTGATGTTTATCAAAAAAAGTAAAGGACAAAATATGAATCCTTGCGGTAGACTATACTTTATTCAAATTTAAATAAATTTTGGTAAAATCCAAACCTAAAATATTTGAAAATCAATTTCCAGAAAAATAAAATTTGTTATGTTTACTCAAAAGTCAGTCCACTTTTAATTTTTCTTCATATATTCGACTATTACTCGTTTGTTTTTCTAAAAATCGCATTTTTACAAAGATTTGATTAAATTCCAAGATTTCACGTTAAAATTGCTTCAAAAAAATTAGAAATCTAATTGTTACACAATTAAAATATTTAGATTTACTCAAATTTAAGTCTACTTTTAATTTTCCTATCAATTTTCACCCAATATACGATTGATTTTTCTGAAAATTCAATTCAAAGATTAAGTTTGGTTGTAGAATTACACATAATATATCGCCCGAAAGAAAAAGAAAAACCTTTTTCCATTTCCAAAATGAAGTCTACGTTTCATTTTACAATAAAAATGCCCAACACTTATTTGTTTTTGTACAAAAATTACATTCAAACAAACATTTAACAAGCTCTAAGTTTATACCTTAAAAACTGCATAAAAAAATTAAGAACTGATGACTACAAAATGAAAATTTTTTGCTTTTACTCAAAAGTAAGTCTACTTTTAGTTTTATTATAAGTATTCGATTGTTTTTCTAAAAATCGCATTTAAACAGTAATTTGATTAAATTACAAGATAAACGATAAAAATTGCCTAAAAAAATTGAAAAACAATTTTCACTAAATTAGAATTTAGTAGGTTTACTCAAAATTAAGAATGATTTAAATTTTTCTATAAAAATTGATCCTAAACTTTATATAAAAATCGTATTTAAACAAACATTTGAATAAATGCAAAGATTGCACATTAAAAAACACCCGAAAAAGAATAAAACAATTGTCATCAAAATAAAAATTACTAGGTTTATTTAAAATTAAGTCTCCTTTTAGTTTCTTATAAATATTTACCAAAACTTCGTTTTTTTCTAAAAATTACATTCAACCTTGATTAAATTTAAAAATTGGACAATAAAAATCACCCGAAAAATTTGAAATCAATTTCCAGAGAAATAAAATTTGTTATGTTTACTTAAAATTAACTCTACTTTGAATTTTTCTTTATTTATTTGATTACTACCCATTTTTTAAATCACATTTATACAAACAGTTGATTCAATTCCGAAATTGCTTTAAAAATTTTTGAAAACCAATTGCTACACAAATAAAATTGTTAGATTTACTCATATTACCAAACGCATGATTGTTTTTCTGAAAATTCTATTCACTCATAGATTTGATTAAGTTGTAGAATTGCACTTAACATATCGCTGGACAATTTGTTATTTTTCAGTTAGTTACGAGTTTATTAATCGACACCTACTAGGATGAAGAATATAAAAATACAATTTTCGAAGGAGAGTGCAATGGCAGACACAGTCAAAGGCCTTACTGAGGTCAAGAAAAGATGTTTCAAATCCATTATCCGTATCCAAACCGTATTATTGTTCTGATAAAATATTTTCAGGTTGTAATAACTACTGCGAGATAACCTTTTCAAAAACCTTTGATAAGATTAGAAGTATTGAAATAGGTCTATAATTACTGGCATCCGGTTTGTTTTGAAAATTGACGTAATCCGAGCTAGTTTTAATGGCATGAAGAAGGTAACGCTATTTGTACATGCATTTATTAATTTTGTTAAAGGAATAATTATGACATTAACAACATTTTTAATAGTGGAATAAATATCTCGGCTATTTGGGTTTTTGAAACTTTTATATCTCTCACTTCTATGAAAGTAAGTTCTTTAAAAGTAGAACTGTTTTTGCCGCTACTAATATTTGCTTCGGCTATTAATTTGATTGGACCGTCTTTAGATATATGGCAATTAATGATTTTGTGAGTTTTTCATAATGTTTAATCACTTAAAAGTAATTTATCGTACGTAAAATTTGTGGAATTGA
Source organism: Ontholestes murinus (assembly GCA_963969525.1). Lineage (NCBI taxonomy): Eukaryota > Metazoa > Arthropoda > Insecta > Coleoptera > Staphylinidae > Ontholestes > Ontholestes murinus. The sequence continues at coordinate 46,583,367 of OZ018393.1, read as the reverse complement.
CGATATTTTAAATGTATTATGTCATTTTTTTCAGTGGTTACATGTTCATCAACTCGCTTAATAATTCACCACGATTTCTTTGGAATGTTTGAGTTCTTCGTCTCCGCAGTTCCGACAATTTCGTTCTTTCCTTCCTTCTTTTGTAGTAAATGTACATTTATTATTTGGTTTTTGAATTGAAATTCTATTTTATTAGCATTATGTCCTGTTGAACTTACGAAATTACGAGATAAGTGCTACTGGCCAATTCCGGTGACATTCCTTTGGATGTAATTTGTTGTAGAGAGCTAAACCATTTAACACTTCGGCTGCTTTTGTCGCTATTCTACATTATGCTTAATACTTTCAAAAAATATAATTGTTCGATATCAAAGTATAGCTCAAAATATGTGAGTTAAGAAAAAAGTCGGAATTATTTATTAACTTTATCATTGAAAGAAAATAGCCCTATTTTTATGGTATTTATTATTTTTTTAATAGTATTCCTTATAATGATGGAAGCTAGTATTAAGTAGTACCCATTTCAATATTCATAGCAATTTCATAAAAACAAAAATCTATAATATTACCTCTACTATTTGGAAAGTAAATGGTACCGGTTCATATTCATTAAAAAATAAGATTAAAAATAAGTTGTGCCTTAATGCTAGGTGATAATATGTCATATCCCAATTTAATATTATGAAGATTAAAATCTCGCCAGATTGTAAATTTATAATTTGTAAATTTATCACGCAGTTGTTCAATAATCCAACAAAATCATGCATAACTTTTTGGTCAATGGCAACAGTAACTGACCCTTTAGCTGAAGAGTTGATTTGTGAACAACACACGTGAAAGGATGTATTGCAATTTCTGGCCTTTCTTAGCAAAACAATAAACCAAGTGATGTGTGAATGGAATTGATTACCAGTCAGAGTTTTGAAAAAAATCGAAACCAGTCCGACGGCGCAAGATTTGGTGAATATGATTAATGGTCCAAAATCCCACCCAAACCCAGCGGCGGGTAACTAAACTTGTGGGTGGTGTTGCATAGTGGAACAGCGTTGATGGCTTGATTAAATTTGTCCAATTGGCGAACACACACACCCATAATGGTTTAGTTCTGTAGTAGTAGCTCAAAATACAACTTTCGTTTAATCGATTATTGCTTACGAAGTGGTTGCAGTTTGTTCATCGCTCTTATACTATTGTATTGTACCACACATATATGAATAAATTTTAATAATTAGAAAAACGCAAATATGCAACAATGAGTCCTAGTAAGACTACAAAAAAATCACTTATTGAAACAACTACTTCTCTGGCTAATACCTCGACAGACATTGAATTATACAAAAGTATTTTGCGTGTTACAAATAGCAAGGCTATAAAAGCAACACTAGTTTTAGTATTTATTTTTATTCATTTATGATGGATGCTTATACTTCGTTAAACAAATAAATGTTCTCTTAATCTGGTCTAAAAATTACGGCCATATTGACCGACATACATTATAAGAAAGTGGGTCAATCTGGCCGTACTTTTAAGACCACACATAGAGATGATTTACACTCTTTTCGACAAAAACCAATTAATAAGTCTCTTTTGCCAAAAATTTGATTATAAACAATATTTTTTAGGCGGGAATACACTTTCAGTCATTCATTTTGCCAAAAGGGTCATAAAATGGATCTCGTTCAGACTCGAGAAATTAATAAAGCCCTGGCTAACACAGGAATTTCATTAATCAACGATCAGCTGGTCCTACAATAGATCCGCCATCTTTAACGCCATTACACTGCGTTTATTGTAACTCCCATTTACTTACGGTTTGAAAATGATTAAAACTATAGTCTCCAAAAATAAAAATTCAGTTAGACAAACAAAGTAAAGTGTTTAATTTAAATGGTGGTTTAAATGGATATTTCTTTGAGTTCACGTGGAACCCAAATATTAAGTTTACTTACATATCCCAGTTTGTGCAAATGTCTTTCCACGGTTGTTTGAGGATTGTTTAATATTTCTTCAATCTCTTGAGTCGTGTAATGGTTTGGGCTTCAACTGGCCTTCCTAAACGTGACGCAACTTTGACATTGAAATTACAGCAACGAAATTTTGAAAACCAATTCTAGCACTAGCGTTCTGTTAAGTACCTTTATGGTAGGCTACTTGTGTTACATGAATGTAGGAGGCAGCATGTGCACCGGATACGGGGCAACCATTACGCTTGCGACCACGTCATGCGACGCATATTGTTACGAGAATAAAGAGTGTTAAAACCAGTACATAGTATTTTCCATTTACTGAACCTATCTGGGGCCATCCCAGATTACACCTACAATTACAAAAATACAACAGTGGCGACGAGGATGGGATACAAAATGAAAAATTTGTCAATTACGCAGTTCAATTGCCACGAAGAGAGTGCTTCATTAGGATTAAAGTGGAATAAGTGGTAAAGGAGCTTCGAAATATACATATGTGCAAGGGGAGTGACTGACGATACGAGAAAGAAGAATTTATTATTACAATGTGCAGGACAAGATGTGCAAGATATTTATTTCACATTACCGGCGTCCTAAAACACTGCATCATTTTAGAAGTTTCAAGCAGCAACAAAGTGAAACTATTGAGCAGTTCATTACGAAGTTGAAGGAGCAAGGAAAAACTTGCAACTACACAAACATAGACGAACAAATACGTGATCAAGTTGTAAATTTCAAAATGAAAATTGCAACTTTTGTAAGAAAATAGGACATTTAGAAAAAGTGTGTTTCAAAATGAAGAAAATAAATTATTGTTACGAAATTTCAGATGATACAAAACAACATAGCCAGAGTGGACTGAATGAAAATGTTGTCGAGCAATATGAAGTTACTACAGGCGAGGAATCAGCACTAAGAAAGAAATTCTTCTGTACGATAGCTGTCGAAGGAAAAAGGGTAAAGTTTGAACTTGATAGTGGAGCTGCTGTTTCAATAATGAGTAAGAATGATTTTGATTTACACTTTCCAAAAATAAATATTAATCCTTGCAAAATTGAATTAATTATTAGGTTATGCAATAGTGAACGTAACTTACAAAAACACAATTAATAAGTTAAATATATATATAGTAGATTCAAATAATAATCCATTATTTGGCAGAGAATGGATTCGTCAGTTGAATTTGGATTTAGGAAACATTCTTAAAATAAATTCAGTAAATGTTACAAACGTAGATTTAAAGTTACAGGCCATTATCTTACAATATAAATCTTTATTCCAAAATAGAGTAGGGAAAATTACAAATATACAGGCACGGTTACGATTGAAGGAAAAGAGCACACCAATATTCGCAAAAAGTCGACCAGTTCCATTTGCAATACAAGAGCAGGTAAAAGATGAGTTAAATTCTTTAATTGAACAAGAAATTTTGGAACCAGTAAATTCAAACGAATGGGCTAGTGCCATCGCTCCGGTAGTAAAATCGAATGGTCAAATTCGCATTTGTGGCGATTACAAACCAACTCTAAACCCAAGTTTAATTGTTGATGATTACCCACTTCCAACAATTGATGAATTATTCACTAATATGGCCGGAGGAGAAAATTTTTCAAAATTAGACATTATACAAGCTTATTTACATCTAGAAATACACCCAGACGATAGGGAATTCCTTACTTTAAATACTATATTAAAACCTACTCGTTTAATGTACGGAGTAGCTTCTGCACCTGCAATTTGGCAAAAGGCTATTGAAATAATATTACAAAGCATTAATGGAGTAGCAATATTTTTTGATAATGTTAGGGTAAATTTTGATAAATGTACATTCATGGCTAACCAAATTAAATACTGTGGATATAAAATTACAAAAGATGGTAAACAAAAATCTCAAAAGAAAGTAGAAGCAATACAAAACATCCCACGACCCTTTAATCCAGATGAGGTACGTACATTCTTGGGATTCGTTAACTATTACGGGAGATTCTTTAAAAATTTAAGTACAGTTACATTCCCATTGAATAATCTGTTACATAAAGATACTTAATGGAAATGGAACGATGATTGTGAAAAATCATTTAATTACATTAAAAGAGAAATGAATTCAGATACTATTCTTACATATTTCAACCCAAAACTCCCATTAATACTTGCTACTGACAGCAGTTCAGTAGGGGTAGGAGCGATATTATCACATCTATTTCCTGACGAAAGTGAAAAACCAATACAATTCGCTTCACAGACCTTATCAGATACACAAAAACTTTTTCTCAAGTAGACAGAGAAGCTTATGCTATAATTTTTGGGGTAAAAAAATTCTATCAGTACCTGTATGGTACAAAGTTCACTTTAATTACAGACTGTAATGCTTTAGTTCAAATATTCAACCCGCATAAAAACCTTCCTATATTTTCAGCAGCTAGAATGCAACATTATGCAATATTTTTACAAGCATTTAATTATAACATTAAATACGAAATACGAAAAGTCATTCAAACGTTGACGCACTGTCAAGACTAATTGCTAGATCAATTATCATTAAAAATAATTTAGAAGAAGCAGAAATATTTAATGTAAACCAAATAAAAACACTACCAATCTTAGTAAACAATTTAGCATATCACACCAAAAATGATAATGAGGTATCTAAATTATTAGATTGTTTAAAAACAGGCAAAACAAGTTGGTCAAATTATCGATTTAATATCGACCAAACAGAATTTTCTCTTCAAGACAATTGTATAATGCGTGGATTACGTGTGTATATTCCACAATCACTTATGAAGTATGTTCTAAATAAGTTACATGTAGGTCATTTTGGATCAACAAAAATGAAACTATTAGCAAGAAGTTATTGTTGGTGGCCAGGTCTGGATAAAGATATTACAGAAATAACTGAAAACTGCTCTAGTTGTATCAAAACAAGGAATAATCCACCGAAATTTCACCATCCGTGGATACCTTCTACTGAACCTTTTAAAAGAGTTCATTGTGATTTTGCTGGACCTTTCTAGGACATTATTTTTTAATTTTAGTTGACTCTTACACCAAGTGGCCTGAAATCTTTGTAATAAAAAATATGACAGCCAAAACAACTATAGAGATTTGTTTATCAATATTTTCAAGATTTGGCGTACCAGATTTTTTTGTTACTGACTGTGGAACGCAATTAAAATCAGTAGAGTTTCAAAATTTTTTAAGATCATATGGTATAATTTCTAAATTTACGGCTCCATACCATCCTGCTACAAATAGCAGGCAGAACGGTATGTACAAACACTTAAAAATGCGTTGCGAGCAATGTCTTATGAAAACTCTGACTTAACAATTACCCAAAAGGTGAATTTACTTTTAATGCAGTACAGGAAAATGCCTCACGCAATTACCTGGAAATCACCTTCGATGATGTTGTTTGGCCGAGAAATAAAATCCAAATTAGACAGAATTTTACCTAAACCAAATGAAACTGACAATCAAACAGTAATAAATAACAACAATAAATATCCTAGAAAACTTGAAGTAGGAACGCGAGTTGTTGCCAGACATTACCGTGGTGATAAATGGCTATTTGGTAAAGTAAATAAAATATTAGGATCATTGCATTACCTAATAGAACTAGACAATAACAATATCGTAAAACGTCATGTTGATCAAATAATAGGAAAAAATACAAAAGAGGATAAGTGTACATCAGACAGTTTAATACCTCCACCATCAAATGTTCAAAGCATGTATAGGAACACGCTACCCGACCATACTCCAAGAACTGAGGTAAATAACGAACCGTCAGATTAAGGCATTCAGATAAACGACAAAATTTGTTCAGAAAGCTCTGAGCTACCTAGTATTAGAAGATCAAGTAGAATTAAGAAACCTGTAATAAAATTAGATTTGTAGATTTATTTATGTTAAAAATGTTTATATTTAAAGAAAAGATTTTCTTTTAAGTAAAGGGGGTGTTATGGTAGGCTACTTGTGTTACATGAATGTAGGTGGCAGCATGTGCACCGGATACAGGGCAACCATTACGCTTGCGACCACGTCATACGACGCATATTGTTACGAGAATAAGAAGTGCTAAAACCAGTACATATTTTTTTCCATTTACGGAACCTACCTGGGGCCATCCCAGATTACACCTACAATTACAAAAATACAACAGTAACCTTTATCGTGCACAGCATATAACATTTTATGAGCTTGCGTTGCATTTTTCTCTTTTCTGAATTAAAACATAGCGATTTTCCTTTTTTAATCTTTTGACCCCTTTACGATTACAATTGAAGTGTCTCCTCTCAAATGGTCGGATGATTAGACTAAATATAGTTTTGTATTATGCTTTTGATTTGGTAACTATTTTTTCCATAAAATCACAGACAGTTTAATATTCTATAGTCCCAAATATGATTCAAAAAATTTTCACGAAAACAAAATTTTAGGTCGTTTATCAATCACTAACCTTACAAAATACAATTTTCAGTTCTGTAACCTTTAAAGATGATACCGATATTTTGTCATTGTAAAAAAATTATTTTAAAGTGTTTACGATATGACCATAAATTATCAATTATCATAACGTTGCACTAGATCCCAATGGAGATTACTTTACTTTGTCCAAAGTAAATCCAGTGCTACACTGATGAGATCCAAAATAGATCGAAACCGGTCTGTGGCTGTTGATGACAATGAACAATAATTAATATTTAAAGTGTTTATTCTGCACAATTTTAGCAATATTTGTGACAAGCTAAGCTAAGTTAGTAACTAATATTTATAAATAAAACACTTGGCTTAAAATTTCACAGATTTAATATCGATGATGATTAAACAAACTTTTCTTAATAGAAGGGAGAAGAGTAGTGTATAATGAGGACTATGGGCTATGTATTATATTCTTTATTTATAAGTTATTTAAGGGGCAATTGTTGACATCCAGTTTGTCATTCAGTAACACTCCAGGTTTGTTGAATTTATTGATTTCCAGTTGCTAGAGCAGGTGCAATTTTCTGCTTTTGTTGTAAGTTTGTAGGATTTTGAAATTGGTATCAAATGTTTGTTGATTTTTTCATCAGTCGGTTGGCATATCTTGAAGATGTAACTTTTTATGTAACCAGATTTATTTGTTTTGTCGATCTTATCTTGTGGGCTGTTGATGTATTTATGTAATGAGTTGTTGGTTTTATACTCGTGTGAGATTTGGTGAGAAATTAATTCGATACTAATGGAGTCAGAAAGAGAGCCAATATAAGTGAAGGAGCAACAATTTCAACTTGTTTTATTATTAGGTAACGGAAATTATTGTTTAATGATTTTTTGTTTTTGTTTTTTATTCAAAATATTCATTATTAATTGTGTAGGAGACACATTATTTGTCCTAGTTTATAAGGCCAAGGGTGGAAGGATTTAGTGAATTATACGTGTGGGTTAGGGATCAATAATAATAATAATAAAAACTTTATTTGCTCAAAACTTTAGGTGAAGTCTACGACTTAACCCATAAAACATAACAATTTGTTTATAAAAATACTAAACTATCTAATGGCAGCAATTTGCAAATAGTAATCAAATAAAATTACTTGATTACATCAGGCAGCATAGAACTAGTCTGTTTTGAAGATATTAATCTCTAGTTTGTTGTTTTCGCATTAGATTGTAAGATCTAGAAAATTAATAGTTTTTTATCTTCGACTACCAAGGCGATATTTTAAAAAGAGCGTTTTTACTCATTTTAGTTTCTAAATGATCTAAAAAGATTTCGACGTGTAATGGACTTAAAGGATTACCCATTGTTAAATCGTTCGGCTTTAGGGATTTATCAAATTGATGCGAAAAGGCCTTCAATGACACCGATTACATGTTTCGGCGGTACGCTAGTGAATAAGTTTTTTGCATTAAAGGAAGCCAATAAATAATTACTAGGAACTTCTATCTCGGAAATTCTGTCAATTAGTTCCTAATTGAAAATATGGGTTTAAAATTTAAGGCTTTAGCAATTGCTTTATTTAAAAATATTGATACATTTTTAAATAGTATATTGATATATGATGCAACAGGCCTGATGGATCTTAAGAACTTAGGACAACATAAATTCATTGGACTAAAATATCGTTTTTGATTTGTTGTTATAGTCACAGGAAAATTGTCAAGAACTATTTTAAGTTGTTTAACAAGTTTTTTTGTAGAATCAGCATTGAGAAGTTTGAAATCATTCTCAGAGATGAATATACTCGTATTTACTTTTTGTTTATAACTAGTACCCGAAACAGCAATATCAATGTTGCCCCTATCGGCTTTTATGATTGTAATTTTCTTTTCTATTGCTTTACTTTTAATGGATTTAGTAATTTTTATTTCAGCTGATTCATTCATATTTAATTAACAAATCTAAACCTATTTTGTTTAACGCTATTTTCAGAAAAGATTTTTTGACCAATGGACTTCTTTAATTTTGCATTTTGTATAGTATAATTTTTGTGATATATTGGCTTTATTTGGTTGTTAGTAAAGAACATTAAATTGTAAATTATAGCAACCACTTGTTAGTTTAGAGAAAATTACTTTTAAGTATGCAGAGATCACGTTTCTTATTGGCAGGAGTTTCTTAAAATCGTCTTATAACCATAGTCTCTTCGCCGTTCAACAGCTTTTCCAGCGGATATGCTATTTACTCGTGTTCATACAGATATACTCGTAGGGCCTATAACTGATTCTTGTGGTAGAATGCAATAACAATAATGAAATTTGTATATTTTACTTTCAGAGTTTCATATGGTAATAAAAAAAGATGATAAGAAAATTGTAATAAAACATACCAAAGAAACACGTATTATTAAAATTATAAAGTAATTTATTTCGAAATGTTTTACTATTAAGAACAAGAATGTCTTTTATGGCAGTGTAGTAAAAAGATACTTGTAATTAATTAAAATTTTGTACTAATTTATAATTTTCAAGATAATACAGTTAAAACAAATTTTAATCAAATTGCATTACCCAACCACCGTATTTGCAATGAAAAATATATATAACTTACCATTTACTTTTCTCCATTTTTTATGTATTGATTGTTTTCTTAAATCCATCTGGATGATTAAAATGTGTTTCAATAAAAACTAACTGTCATTCATCGGTAGAAATTTAACGCTAAAAGCATATAACGAGATTATACGAGACACTTCCTGGATAATCGCACCGGATATAACTAATTACGTAAGTAAATTATCGCAACGGCTAAAATTTAGTGCAGCGTGTGAGATGACGACCTTACATAATGACCGGTATCTCTCCAGTAAATCATTTCATTACTCAACGTGGATATGCACGAGGCATAGTTTCCATTTACGCATAATGCCGTAATAAATTTCATTGTCTTGATGTTATCTACCGAATTTCACTAGATATAGATAATGTTATTAATTGCGTCTCTCTGCGTCGCGCCTACCAAAATTTGTTAATATGAATGGTTGCGATTGTAGGGGGAAAAGGGAAAAGGAAACTGAATTATCATACCGTAGTGATATCCTCATTTAATTATCTCTACTTAAGTTAACGTCATTATGCTAAAAGGTCTAATTATTAAGTTATTGTATTAATATTACATTTTGTAATTTAATCTAACAATATAAGTAATTTATTTATTATATGATGTATATTGGTTTAATTAAATTTTATCTATTACGTGTTATATATAAACATGTTATTTAAAAAAGTGTTTTTTTTGGTATATGTAATATTATCGTCGATACCTTAAAGGATTTTTTAGTATAGCAATACTTGAGAATCTTTTAATTTATTGTTAATTATTAATTATTAATTCAGCTCATCAAAAGAAACCAATACTCTTAATGAAAAAAGAAGAAAGTCATTGCACTTGTTAAAAACTAAAGCATACACTGAATTTCTTTGGTTTAAATTCTTCATTATCACAAGTTTTCTAGTTAATATACTGCTATTTGTTGGTGCATTTTCGGTTAAATATGATTTTATTTTCAAACTCTTCAAACACGGACAACTTTTTTGCCCGTTTGATGATTCTGAAGCATAATTCAGACTTTACGTACACTTTTGTGGAAAAAATATTGGGATATTGTATCGAAACGATTGAAAATTGGTTACCCAGCAAATAACCCCTACTACGAACAGCTGTGAAAACAAGACGCCTACTATGCAGATAGGAAATCGTCATCCAGTCTGAATTTTTTGCGATGTAGGCTTCATTATTCTTCACGAAATTTAATCATCGATTTCCAGTTGAAGACCGAAATTGCCTCGCTCAAATGGGCAAATGTATCTCCACAACAAACAAAAAATCAAAGTCGTGCTGGGGATCAATAAGCGCTCTCGAACTCCTGCAAATGATTGAGGAATATACCGATGGCATTTAAAGGATGTCCAATTTAATCGTTTACAACATGCCTGAATCGTGGGTTGAGGACGCTGCTAAACGTCAAGTGAATGACAACAAAAGAGTTGAACACTCGATTCTAAATTTTGTTATCACCTCCCCCTTTGGCGAAAGGACTTAGCCTTGGCAAAATGTCGACGGAAGAAAACGCCATACCACGTCCACTGATAATCATCTTTCGGGATTCAGATATGCCCCCGAAAATCCTCAAGCAAAAACATCTGTTCAATGGCGTTCAACGCGTTTTAGCTAACAAGACCATCCAGGAACGAGGCTATCTCAAATTCCCGAAGTTCAAGGTGCATCATCTCCCTTCACTCTATAAAACCATCAAATATATCCGCGGCTTCCCTAAAATTGTTAACACTATTGCCAGCAAAAAACTAACGCAATCGGCACCTGAAATTCGGATCTACTATCAAATTTTGAGAATCCTTTGCACCAACCTCCAACTCTTTAAAGACTTCACAGTCAGACAACCCGGACATTCTGATCCTGACCGATACCTGGCTGAACGATGACTTTGCCGCATTGGGTTTTAATAATTACAATGTTTTTCGTAGAGACAGAGGTCATTTAACTAGTGAGCAGGAGTGGGGGGATGTTGTCTTGATTACGAGAAAGAAAACCATGGTTAGTTCTAAACATACATCAATACACAGTTGTTCGACATAGTGTTTGTTAATATTGTGAAATTAGAATTTGAATCATCTATCTGTAACCAAGATCTTTGGCTGAGATTTTCAATTACTATGTGAAGGACGTCGAAAAGTTTATGGAAAACAGCGAAAATAAAATTAATATTGTTAGTGATTATAACCTCAATTATATGAAATTGCTAAATAGTCAAAACGGACTACTGTTATTTCAAAAACTATATATTTTCAAATTGAAAGTCACCAAATGTAAGTTTATCCAACAATCCTCTTTTTGGAGTTAATACCCATCTCATCCCCTTTTAGTCTGTGAATTTTCAATTATGAGTAAACTCAAATTTCTGACTTATGATTTCCAAACCTACGATTTCTCTAGTACCAACTATGACACGATTTATTATAGCGTGAGCTGTAGTTTATAACATTTTATAGACAAAAATTACTTCGAGGTGTAACGTGATTTGTTGTTAGACACCATGTAACTTCACGGAGGAGTAAGTAAGATAAAAGTCAAGTAATTACCCATTTCAACATGAACTATTCAAGCCATAGCGTAATTTTAGTGTTACAAATAAATATATCTTTTCTTAAATCAAAGTTTTAATTAGAACGAAAAATGCTATTTACAAATGCCTTCTACACTACAATAATTGTGAGGTGACTATAAAGGCTTAAGATTTGATACTAAAGCTATTTATATTCACGCAGTTGTTCTGTCCTGAATACAAGGCTCAGAACAGTGAAAATATTACAACGCAGAAACGAGGAAGAGTCAAGTGAACAAAATGGTACATAAATGGGATTTGTATTGACAAGAGAGTATTGAAATGCATCGTTAAAAATTTTAAACAAGCTATATAAGAAAGAAGGGAGATCCTTAAGTGCCAGCATTTCTTTAAGTGGGCATGCAAAGCAAAATAAATCAAATAATTGTTTTTAAACAATTTTGAAAATAAAAAAAAAATCATAAATTAAATTCCTTTATTTTCTATAAGTTAATGAGCAAGTGACTGGCATCATTGTTTAATACGTATTTTAAGCAAATCAATTTTTAAGTATTTCATGAGATATTAAGCAACTGATAATTATTAAAAATTTTTATATAATTATTTAATATCACAATTATCTTTTGTAGGCTGCACTTTGTTTGTTTTGATTTCCAGACCAGAATGCTAGGATTTCTCCCTATAATTATTAGTTTACGCTTCCAAGCGCCCCCGATCTAATGGATTGGTTATGGCTGCTACGGTTACTTTGGAGAGAAGTATACAAAACTCTATCAATATGTTTGCATGTTGTTAATATTTCTCGAGCTTAATTAATGGTTCGGTTAATCCCCCCATTTTTTTTCTATTAAGTCGGACTTTTTGATGCACAGACGACTCTTTCAAATGTTGATAATAGTTATCCTTCCAAGCATTCGCCGCATTTGTCGACTGCAACTTTTATCTTTCCTTTCTGTATAGAAAGAAGTATATCTCAGTTCCAAATATGCTGTTATCTGGGTTACTGTTTTTTCTATTTTCGTACAATTGCTGAAGGAATTGATATTAAGTGTTCTTTTTCTGAGTTTAATACTACTACGATAATAGTCTGCTGACCGGTGGAATATTTAATTCATCGTCACCTTTTCTTACTGATGGTCTAGGTTGCTTCTCTATAATTATCCCTTGTTCGTGGTAAATGGTTCGTGCTTCGATACACAATGTTTAATAAGATAAGCAGATGTGTAGTATAGTTTCTTGTGATGAATTTAAACTTTTTCTTTCAACAATCAAAATATTATTGCTTCGCCAAAATTATATAGTTGTAGGTGATTTTAATATTTCTAATCTTTTGGAATCTAACACTCCTTCTAATGGTAAGGTTTATGCATTCAATAATTTTCTAACGTTAAATTGTAGCATTCAATTCAACCTAATTTGAAACAAATACGGTAAAATGCTCAATTTGGTTATTAAATAATTTAAATTTATGGGTCGAAAAATCTGATATTTAAGTAGTAAAAGAATAATCTTACCACCCTTCTATTTGCGCTCCTATAGATGAAATTTCAACCAAAATTGTTCAGCCGTTTTTAGTGTCCCAATATGTGTTTTACAATTATAAAAAGGCTGAGTTTATCTCTTTATAAAGCTCTGACTTTCAGATAAATGATGTAAATCATGCAGTAGTTTACTTCTACAAAATTTTGTATGATATTATTGATTTGCATGTTCTTAAGCATAAATATTTTTTACGATATATCCGGAACGATTTACATGTGAAAATCTAAATCATTCCTTCTTATTAGACAAAGTAGGTAATTAACCTACTCAGATCATATCATAACAATAGAAAGTATTATGTATCTTATAATGGTTTTACTTTTTTGAATTTGTAGCACTTTCTGGGGTTCCTCGGGGTTCTCATCTGGGGCTTTTACTTTTTAATATTTAAATTAATGATTTGTTAGAAAATTTAAATTGTCAAACACCAGCGTATGCTGACGATATGAAGATCTACAGAGAGATTGTGTCTGATGAGGATATATAAGTTGTATAGTCCGATATTAACTCTATTTAACAATGGTGTAGTGATAATGGTTGGTGTTTAAATGTTGATAAATCTAATAGTATGGTTTACAGAAGGTGTGAAGTAATTTATAAAATTTCACTTCGTTCCCTTTATTTTTTATTTTAATATCCGACTAGTTTCGGCACTGGACCCATTATCAAGAATTATATACAAACGCAATTTTAACATTTTTATATGTTTTTATAGGTAAGAAGCGCGTTTGATTATTAACTATGACCATAATGTTTCATCAAGTGATTAATGAAAAATAAATACAAGATATTTTAAAATTATGTGAGTGATAGGGCTTTGTCGAATGTGGAGTGTGTTCGTGATATGGGAGTATTAATTTATTATTCCTATAATTTTGCATGTCGTCTAAGTCACTTGGATTTGTTTTTCGTGCTAGTAAATATTTTTAAAACCATTTATCACTTAAGAGACTTTATTTCGTAATCCTAAGGAGTACACTAAACTATGCATCTCTAATTTGGTACCATTTATATGCTTATAATATTGATATATGCCTATTGAAAGTATTCAAAGGACATTTTTAAAATTTGTATATTTTAAACTATATGGAGTTTATCCGGAAAGAGAATGCGGTCAGAAGATTTACTTCCATTGCTTGAGTTTGTTAGTATCGGTAAGAGACAAGTTCTCTTCTGTGCCATAAGAAGATTAATTAATAATGAAATTGATTGCAAGCTTTTTATTAGATAAAATTAGTTTCATGGATCTTGTTCAGGATCCAGATATGCTTGTTATTTGCCTTGCCCAGATCCCGCATAAATATTCCACAACGGTCGCCAGTCCATATCATGTGCAGAAGTTATTGATGATGAAATGAATAATATTTTTGGTTGCTTTTTGTTTTTATTATTATTTTGATAGTAATTATTAACTTTAATTGGCAAAATTTTGTTTGTTGTATAATTAAAGTATATTATTATTATCATTATGACTAGGAACGTTCTGGGCGACATCCTGTCATTATGTATGGTTTGATTGAAAAGGCGCTTAATGATTCCTTCGTTATCTTAGAAATAATCTCAAGTTTCGAGAAGTATTCTGTACAAAATTTAAACTGAACACTTACATTATCAGAAACTGTGTTCAAGATGGGCATAAAAAATGTTTATGGGACAGATGGAAATCACAGTCAGTTTAATCCTTACTTCACTTGTACAAAACACAGTATAAATGTTCATGGTTAGCTGATAAATTAATTAGTCGTATAATGTTTTACATATCATATTTTCTGGACTATGTTTAACGGAATATAATTCACATAAGGTTGAACTTTTATTACAAGCCCATTCAACTACATTATCTTTCTGTTCCTAATGTCTATGGAATGCCATTTTAAGCAAGTGAACTGAAATAATATAAAATATGTCGATCGTATTGGAGCTGTAGGAAGCTTTAAACAAAATTGGGGCAGAAGGTAAATGGTAGGACATATTTTTGTAGCCACAGCTTCGTCGTGTCAATTCCAAGTCAATTTGTGGTCTAGATTTATACTCAAGAATCTTGTTGAAGTTTCTTCGGAAGTATTTATCCCAAGCGAAAATGTCAGTTCTGCAGTTTTGTATATTTAGCGTTAGCTTATTTGATATGAATTAGTTTTAAATGCCGATTCTCGATTATTCAGTGATTACGACATTATTTATAAATCTTGTGCCATTCGCGAATTGAAAAATGATGAAGTCGTTGATACAGATTGAAGCTTATTCATGTACAATAAAAAGAGTACAGGCCCAAGAATTGACTCTTACTGTACCCCATATTTTAGGTATATACCACTCAATGTTTTAATAATAATAATAATATCTATTTTATTATTGATAAGGAATGCTTCAAGTTTATTGGTTTTTTTACTTACACCTTTAATATTAAATACGTACACTATTAAATCTGTGAAGCATTGTTCCATTGTTGTTGACGTGGATTTGTCATTGGATATTTTGGTGTCGGTCGCTTCTCTTAAAAATATATAGATCTATATAACAGTTCAGGTGGTTTAAAACTTGAGAATTATAAGCAGGTCAAGATGTACGAAATCCGCTCCAATTTTAAATGTAGGATAAGTCATTTTGGTATTTGGTTATGTGAATTTGGTTCTGTTAATAATTTGTTTAACATGATCCTTCACGCCCGCTTCGGTGACATTCTTCTTCACTCGCTTGATGAATATCAATGTTATCTTTGATTCCGCTTCCAAGTTGGATAAAATAGAACCTCCAGTGTTGACCGCTGATATTTTATTGGGAGATCTAGGCTTTTCTATCGTGTTAATTGGCTTACTTGTACACTTGTACTACTTATTTTCTATTTACAGTTTCTATTTGTCTACCCATTGTGATTTAGAAACTTATCGTTCATTATTTATTAATATTTAAAACCATTTATAGTTTAAATGAACTAAACGCTATCGAATATTAATGATAATAAGCGAAAAATTTACTCGGGAAAATACAATTTTAAAACTATAAAATATTGCTTTATTTCAGTAAGGGAATTTTAAAAGCTATATTCGCAGAATTACATAAAAATAATAGGAACGTTTTGCATTAATTTTTTTTTTAATTATTACAAATAAACTTGTTTTAAAATATAAATCAATATATTTGTTTAAAAATAATTATAATGAAATAAAAAGTAATAAAATTATGATTTTGACACTTAAACAATTGTTCTAAACATTAATTAGAAAAATAAAACTTTCTCAAATTATTGTATACGTAAAGTAAATTAAAAAAAAATATTTGTTATATTATACATTTAGGATAAAAAGAGAGACAAATATTTTTATGTATTATTTGTTACATTTGGTATTAACAATAATAATCGTAATTGTATTACTTTACGGCTATCGACCCATGGTCTTTCTGCAAGTCTTTGTTGCTTGTCCGTTGATGATTATGTTGATGAATTATGAAAAGATGTTATAAATTATAAAGTTGTGGATATTTGGTTTTAGGGGGGTGTTAAGGATTTCGGGATAAACATCGGTACTTAAGGATGTCTTGGATATAAGGGTTAGTGGCAAATTTTGTAGCAAGGTGTTCAAAGCGGTTTTCAATGGGAATTACTTGGGTTTTTTTGGAATAGCAGTGTGTTGTAAGGATTGTGTAGAGGGTTATTGGGATGCCTTAATTTAGTTAAGGTTTGCAGGGCCGTTCGCTCACTCACCTGCAAGTTTTTCAGAACAGGAGGGCGGGGATTTAGGAAAAGAATTTCTGTTTTTGTGGAAATTCCTTGATTTTGAAATGTAAGGTGTCTGAAATGTCGAGCCCTGGTATTAATTTTCATTTTAAGACTTTAGGAATGGTGTTTGAAGGACAGTTTAAGATCAAAGGTAATTCCAAGTTATTTTCAACGTGCAGTTTTTGAATTATTTATGTTAATACCAAATGGAGATGTGATGCACGATGAAGAAAAATTGGGATTGATGGTTATTCTCCATTTGGCAAACTAGTATTGCAGAGTGTCAATTAGCCCTAGCATTATACTGAGGCCTTTCGGGATTGTATTGGTATGTGCAATAATTGCTGTATCATTAGCAAACAGAAGACAATATGCCGAGGGATTAAAGTAATTGGGATTAGGGTTGTATATGTCATGCACGAAGATGCTATAGAGAAGTGGGGATAGGGAGGACCCTTGTCTAACACCTTGAACGAAAGAGGGTAGAATAAACAAAATCAGTTGTTCAAGCATAATTTGGTATTTAATAAATTAATAGTAAGAATATCTTATTCTTCTGTTGAAAATAAAACTTTGCAATAACATATATAGTCATTACGTATATGTGCTCATCCTACTTCACTTGTTTTCGTTAAATCAGGGGAACACTCTGACATTATCAAGATTGAGATCCAGAAATGATTGCAAAGCGGCCTTTACTCTGACACTGCCCTTACTATAGGTATTAGAATATTAAATAATTGTAAAAAACCTACCACCATTCATATCGACAGACATTGTCATAATATAAGAAACGAAGGAAACATTTATAATAAAATTTGCCATATAGCCCAAATATATTTCCACATTCAATGAGCAAAATCTTTAGTTGTGCAAGTCTATCGTTAGAAAAGTGATTCAAAAATATTAACATCGTTTGGTCAAAAAATATTAAAATAGAAGTGACGAATGGAATATAATAGTTTTCTCTGCTTGCCAAGAATTTAATAATAATAATAATAATAATATTTATTAACGTAATCAACTTTTTACATAATACACAACATAATAACTAGTACTATAATCAAAAATGCTAAATTATAACTAGATTCATAAACATGATAAATACATATATAAAACATAATAAGACTACTAACTAATCGAATAAACTATACGTTATTGCTAGATAAGAGGAACATACAGCGTTTCCGAAA
This sequence comes from Ontholestes murinus, assembly GCA_963969525.1. Classification (NCBI taxonomy): domain Eukaryota; kingdom Metazoa; phylum Arthropoda; class Insecta; order Coleoptera; family Staphylinidae; genus Ontholestes; species Ontholestes murinus. The sequence goes on along the minus strand of OZ018393.1, from coordinate 46,565,381 downwards.
AATGTGGTAGGGTACATGAAAAATATCTAAATTGTGAGATAGAGAATTAAAAGTTCTCATTGCACGACATAAAGGGCTGTTCAGGTAGAGTGTTAAAGGATAACAAAGATAGCAATTTACCACAGCTAATCAAGCCATTAATCAAATTATAAATAATGCATAGATCAGCCATTGTACGCCGACAAGAAAGAAGAGGAATATTTAATATGCAACGTAAACTATCATAATCTAAAGTAATATGGGCGCGGTACATATAGAGCCTTAAAAATTTATTTTGAATTCGCTCTATCGCTAAATTATCACATGCGTAAGAACTTGACCATACCGGTGAGGCGTATTCTAATAATGGGCGAACTAATGAAAGATAAAGGTGACGTATGGTAGAAGGAGAGAAATTAGTAGAGAATCGATTAACAAAACCAAGAGTTTTAGTAGCATTGCTTACAATTAAATTAATATGGGGCCTAAACGTTAATTTCTTGTCGAACAGAATACCAAGGTCCTTAATGCAAGACACGTCATCTAATACAACATTATTTATACGATAATCGAAAACAATACAGTTTCTTTTGCGTGAAAAGGTAATTTTGAAACATTTATTTATATTTAAATTTAATTGATTAAGTTTAGACCAATTAACCAGAGAAGAAATATCATTCTGCAAAGCATTAGAGTCCTCAACAGTATTGATTGTTTTAAAAATTTTAAGGTCATCAGCATACATAAGAAAATTACATGAAACTAAATTAGATGAAATATCATTAATGAATAATAAAAATAACAAGGGTCCACTGTGGGACCCCTGCGGTACACCCGAAGTAACATTAATTACCTTCGATATATGGTTATCAATCTTTACATATTGTGTTCTATCACAGAGGTAACTAGAAACCCAGTTAATTACTTGGGTATTAAAACCGAGTGCAGTCAATTTGGATATGAGGATACCATGGTCCACACGGTCGAAAGCCTTGGAGAAGTCCGTATAGATGGCATCAACCTGTAAATGACTCTCCAGAGCATCCGTTAGAAAGGTTTTAAATAGCAATAAGTTTGTAGTTGTCGATCGTCCTGAAAAAAATCCATGCTGTTCGTCAAGTAATATGTTTCGACTTAACCATTTCAATTGTAATGCTACCAAGCTGTCAAATATTTTTGCCACTGTAGACTGGATAGCTATTCCTCGGTAATTCCTAATATTTACTCGGTCTCCTGATTTATGAAGCGGTGTAATGTAACTTGATTTCCAAATGCCAGGAAATACTCCAGAATGTAGGGATGCATCGAACAGAATTTTGATAGGAGTAGTTAACGTAAACACACACTTTTTTAGAAAAAAAGGTGGTATACCATCTGGACCGGAACTGCAGCTATCTGTTAAGTTATTAATTGCATTAAAAACATCAGACGTCGTAATAGAAATAGGCGAACTGTTGGCTGTGTAATTATAGTTAAAATTAGGAACAATTTGTGCGCCATCAACATACACTGATGAAAAATAATCCGCAAATAAATTGACGCAATCATTGCCATTATCAGATGTACAATCATCGAGTTGCATACACTTTGGATACCCACTGGTTTTTCTATATTCATTAACAAATGACCAAAACCTTTTTGGATTAGAATGTATTTGGTTTTCTACATTAATTAAATATGTTTTGTGTAGGGATTCACTTAAATTCTTACAACGGGATCTAAGTGTAGAAAATATTTCATAGTCGTCAGGGCAAGAAGATTGTTTGTAACGAAGGTGTGCCCTTTTCTTGTCATTAATCAATGTTATAAGTTCGCTGTTAAACCAGATTGGGTAGTAGGAATGTTTTATTTTTATTTTTGGAACGAATGATGAACTATATCATTAAATAATGTGGCCGCATCTTCTATGTTATTGGAAGTGATAATATTCAACCAATTAATATTAGCGAAATAATTGTTTATTGCCTCGAAATTACCTAATTTAAAATTATACTTATAATATTCACATTTCAGTTTATTTATTGTTAATTGGGGAAAATCCAACTCATATCCTATATGATGAATTGAGTTGTTACAAATAGGATCATACGACTGTCTTACATTAATTCCATTTAAATTCGAAAAAAATAAATCTAAGAATACATTCCTTGAATTGGGTATCGAGTTCATTTGAAAGAGATTGTGGTATATGAAACACTCAGCTAGTGTTTGAGCTAAAGGACACGAGTTTACAGAAGATAGTACATAATCTGAATTCCCTGACCAGCAAGCAGAGGGTAAATTATAGTCCCCACAGAGTAGGACTGAATCATTAATATATGATTGCAAAATCTTATCAACAGATGTACAGTGATTTTCATAGAAAATAATGTTCGATGATGGTGGAATATATGACGCACCAATTATTGAATTATTGTTAACTCTTATAAACAAATCCTCATTAAAATTTCTTTCTAAGTTAATTCTGTATGAAATCAGACACTTTTTGACGGCAATTAAGATACCACCACCTTTACTTTTTGAACTTGTATCCGGAGAACGGTCTTGCCTATAAATTACATAATTTTCTAAACCTAATTCATTATCATTAACAGTACTATCCAACCAAGTTTCGATGAAGATGATTATATCGTAAGATGCACAGTTAACATTATGCATTATATCAACTAGTTTAGTTTTCATACCCCCAACATTGTGATAGTAGACACTTAGTTTTTTGTGACCTGTTTGTTTGTTGGCCGTAAATCACTTGAACGATTGTCAGATATGATAACAGGCCGATTATTAGAGTATCTTATATATGCATTAGGTTCACCGTTATTTTTGCGATTCAACAATTCGGTATTCAGTTCCTTGAATTCTTGACGTTGAGCCAGAGTTAAATCTGCTGTAATATTAATAGTAGGAAACGATTCCTTAAGTTTCTTGCGATTTTTCAGAATTTTTGAGACAGCTTGCTTATTTTCGAAAACTAATTTTAATGGGCGACATTTATTAGTTTTACGCCCTAATCGAATAGTAGTGATTGGCAAAGTCTCCTCTAATGAAAGACAGGTTGAAATCTTTGTATATTCATCTAAATCATGTTTTTTTCTGGACGCGATATCAGTTGCATTCGATTCAGTAACATTATACATTATTAAATTATTTTGTCGTGCCTGTCTGTCAATAACTTCGTAAATTATATTATCGTTATTCGGTGTGTTTTTTAAATTTTCAACTTCGGATCTTAATAGTTTATTTTCGTTTTCAAGATCAATAATTTTACTGCTCAATATTTGCATTTTCTCCATAATCAGAGACATATTTGAATTAATTTCTTCTTTGAACGCGTTAAATTCAGAATGAAACAGAGATTTAATTGAGGTTGTGGTGGGAACCTCGCATTTAGGGCAGATCCATTTAGCGCCATCGACATTCTTTTCATCTGAGCGGAAAGTTAACAAATCTTTTTCGGATAAATTAACACACTTTGCATGAAACCAACTCGCACATGTCTCAGTACATTTTATCGACGAAGATATATTCCTTGGAGGAATAACCAACTGGCAATGACCACATGTGATGGACATTTTAATAAATTATTAAATGCGCTGTTGCAAAATAGTAATGAACAAATAATAAAATCAAAATAAATATATGAATAATATGGGCGAACATAAACAAATATAGGCAAACATAGATACACGTTTCACACCCAGGGGCCCATCAGGGTGACTAACCAAACAGAGAGGAAGGCCACGGATAGGGATAAGGAGTGTGAAGTAAAGGGCAGCTAAGATCAATGAATCGCCGCTAGTTGGTCACATAATAGCGTCAACCGAAAATATATTTGAGGTTATAATATTACACTATATATAAATATCATACTTACACAAACATTTTGGGAAATCACCCCATGCACAAACAAATAAGGCACAAATACACTGTATGGGAAGTGTATCGGAGTAATTACCAATTTATAACACAAGTTATAGCAATATTTATCGATGCACAATAACACACATGTACTAGCTGTCAACCATTTAATTAATTTAGAGAATTACTTAAATTTGGGCAGTATTGTTCACTAGGGAATGCAAAATCTGCAATACAACAAATAAATAGATCAATTCAACAAATTTCTCATTACTACGAGCTAATGATAAATACTAATTTCACACCCTCGTAAATCCACACGTACTTCAATTCAAACCGTGTAAGAGATGTAGTCGCACGTTTTTAATCATACCGTCGTGCATGATTCAGCCCGTGTGATTTTTAATGCCTTGTCGTATGTTATTCCAGTGCGTAATGAACACGTTCCGACGTTCCGGATGAAAGGGGCGTATCTGCGGCCGTAAAAAAGGGGTTTTTCGGTGTCGAGGTAAAAAGGGCGCCCCGGTATCCGTGTCCTGACTAAATGCTGAGTGCTTTTTTCAGATTACAAAGCGTCCATTTCGGCGTGTCCCTTCCACTGGAAAGAATGAATTTCACTAATGTAAATTTAATGTCGCGCCCGCATTAACTTGAAACATTTCCAAAAAAAAAAAGGTTAAAGTTGCATTTTAGCGGGCGTTTGTTTTAATTACGGTTCGCGTATAGGGGATAAAGTAGTGGCCACTAGAAAGAAGTATGTGCGAAAATGTTAATAATATGAAAAACTCAATATTTGGTTTCAAATTATTTTTACGATTCCTAAATGTTGGATCAATTAAGGTTTATTTAATTAAGATATTATCATAAAGGTGCCATCTATTGTCTTAGCGTTGCACTAGATCCCTGTTTGGATGAATAACCACCGTCAACAACTGCGCTACGCTGATGAAGTACGAAATAGTATAAAAGAGATTCATGGCTGTTGTTGACAGAGAACAATAATAAATGTTTATCTACGATCGTACAGAAAGTAGACGCTTTTTGCATCATTTTTCATTGTAAAAGTGGCTTTTTAAAGCACTAGTGCTTTTTCACGTTTTTATTGCACGGTAATGTCAAACTGTTTTTATTGCACAGACTTGTCAAATTTGACAGATGAATATATTTCGACGAAAAACTTATTTTTTTATTAATTGATACAAATAACTAATAAACTATAAATAAAATATATAATACAAACCAAATGGCAGATTTAAGAACTCTGAAGATTTCATTTAATGCAAGTCGAAGCGATTACAATAAAGCGAATATTTTTTCCATAAATAATAATGGCCGCCGACATTTGTGCAACTTGTTTACTGGTTGCTAAGTAACGCTTTCATTAGTGCACTGCGGGTAAAATATGTTTTCATTAATTGAATTATTGAAATGACATTAAAATATTACTCATAAGAATATATTCTTTAAAATCCTTTACGATCGAAGATAAAATTTTGTAAGGCACACGTGTAAAAAGTTTCTTTATTGCACTCCTGGCTTTAAAAAAACTCGCTCGTTCCTCGCTCGTATTTTTAAACGCCAGTTCGTGCAATAAAGCATCACTTTTTACACTTGTACCTTAAATAACTATTATGTAACTATCCTTATTTTCATATTAATTACTTATAAGATAAAGAAAACAAACTTCCATGATTATTAGTAATGACTAAATAATTCCCGAGACGCAAATATCACAACACACATTATTTTATTGTAAAATATCTTATTTTGAAGTGTTTTTTTACATTCTCAAATTCTCCACTACTAAAAATATCAACCCCATCATAATTTTGACAATATCAAATATTTCTAATGTCACTGTAAACTTCTATTTACCTGAAAAAGCAATATATTTACAAAACAATTATTACAATAAACACAATTTTTTAATATAATTAAAAATACGAGTATTTTTCTAAACTATTTACTTTAGTAGTGACTATAGTTTCAACATATTGAACCTGTCATTTTCAAACTATACTTAAATTTTTTTTAACATTTAAATTTATGTTAACAAGGTCTACATGATTATTGTTTATTGTAAGATTTCGTTTTCTGTTTCGCGTACATACTCGAATATATTTTTCCATTTATACGCCACTTTTGTGCGTTGACATTTTATTTAACGTTAGGCGTAAAAGATGATCAAAGACAACCTCTCCCGGCAGTATAAAAAAAATGTGCAGGGGGCGTGAATTTGATTAAAGTGAAAATTACCGACCTAGTTTTCGCGTATATTCTCCTGTACGCTCACCCCCGCATAAAAAAGCACACAAACTCACGCACTATGCGTATCTTGTTTGCTCCACCATTTAAGGTCCCGAATTCCAAACTTTTTTTTCTACGATCCGCTCCTTACACTTTCTAAACTATTTATCAATCAATCAACATCCAAAGTTGGCCAACTTCATCGAACAATTGCGGTTTCGGCACGTTTTATTCCTGGACGGGATAAAAAATGGACGGCCGCCAGACAATTATCCGTGTTTGTCGCTAGGGGGTCCAATAACACGATTCGTCAATGGTGAGAAAGGGGGAAACTTTGTCAATTACAGCTGTACTATCAATTTTTTTACCTTTGACACGTGAGTAGTGGGGGGTATTGATTATTTTCTAGTTTTTCAGATGATTATTGTATGCATAACGTAAAGAAAATATTTGCTAATGTGGAAAATATAAATGAGAGAGGTCTACTTGCTTCTTAATTAACTATATGATGTAAGCCAACCATCTGGTTTAAATGAGGAGACCTTATTAGCTCTTAAGCAACATACGTATGCTTTCTATATTGTTCAAGAGACCTTGAGCGGTAACTGGTTTGGTATATTTCAGTCAAATTAAATTTCAAAGATGTTGAACTTTTGTGTACTCGTTCCAGATTAAATGTTTAAATCATGATTTTTATATCAAAAAATTTTAGATCAAACAAATAATGTCTCTGAATTAAAACAACTGCCGTTCGATGAAACTCAGAATTTGCAAAGCTTTTAAAACAAACCTAAATATTAGTTTAGACAAGCAGAGAATAATGCTTAGATTTTTAATTTTTGCAAAACGGTTTATTTTAGTACTTACATATTAGTAATGTTTAATAAAAACTGGTATACAAAAGTTATGTTTTCTTTATTTTTATAAATTGAAAATGTACCACGAAGTGAACGCATAGAAGATTCAATAATTACAACATTTAACTTTTTGGAATATGTAATTATTATCATTTAGGAGAATTTAGCCTCAGCTCACTAAATTATTACCAGTTTACAAATCAGTTAAGGTTCTTATACATACCTTCAAAAGTTATTTTATATTTAAACTGTTTACATTTGTCAGAATTATTAGTAAATACACTAAATAATAAAGGTACCAAATGCTGGCCCTGAGGGATACCAGATATGAAGTAAATAGCTGCAGGTACTATACAACTAATACTAATAACTAATATACTATCAGACAGATTTTGTCACATCAACATTAAACCACCGACACTTAATTGAGATAGCTTATTTATCAAAATATCACGATTACAGTATTAAAGGCCTAAAAAATAAGTATAAATTGAATTAACATAATTACGCACCTCTAAGGTATCTTTGTGCTTTCATATAACAAATTTGTTGACTATCTACTATGAGTAGTAATTTAGGAATTTATGAAAGAATTGAAATGTGTCTATAATTGCAAACCACCCACCTATGAAAAAATATCGAAAGCATTCGAAAAGGCAAAGTACATTAAAGCACCAAATATTGACAATGTCTCAAGGGAAGTTGTAAAATATGGCGGAGAAACTAATAACTAAAATCTGGAACACAGAAAAATGCAGCAAGATTGAAACACTAAGCTCATACACCTTATAAAGAAAACTGGAGACAAACTCGCGTATAACAACTTTAGGGCAATATCGATATTTAGCACAACATACAAGATATATATAACGATCAGCAAGGACAATATACCGAAAAAGCCACCGTCGAGTACCAGGCAGGATTCAAATCAGGAAAGTCTACGATCGGCAAACAATAACGCCAGAAAGATAAACGAAAAAATCTGCGAGTTTGATATCGATATTCACCAGCTCTTAATAGATTTTAAACAGGCGTATGATAGAATAGATAGGAACAAGTTCTACTCTATCCTGCTTGATTTCAATATAGCCCCTAAGCTAGTGAGACTAGTGAGAACCACGATATTGAACACCAAATACAGAGTATGAGTAGAAGGAGAACATTCATTCAGAATTAGAGGAAAGAGACATCATATCAAAAAAACAGATTGTACATGACACAAAACAAATATCCAATGTAGAAGTTAAGGGAAAGAACAATAAATTATTACAGGATTTGGAAGCAGTGAAGGGAAACTTACTTTCGAAAGCAATTTTCAGTCCTTCAGAGATGCAATGGGAAAATATTACGAGGAATTATAGAGGAACACCATCTTTTCCAGTCACTACCTACAGCTGCCATTTTCCAGTTTTTGTCTAAATTAACAAAAAGTTATTTTTACTAGCAAAAACAAAATGTTTAAAAGTCTACAGTATGGTTTTAGCCCTGATGCTCTTCAATCTGGCACTAAAATCCATAATGATGACGACAGGAATCAATCTAAACGACATCATTATGAAAAAGCCCGTCCAACTAGTAGCTTATGCGGATGACCTTAACATCCTGGACAGAACATAGATAGCATCCAAAGAAGATTTTGTAAAAAGCGAAGCGGGGACAGAAGTCATTGGATTGAAAATCAACGAAAGTAAAACAAAATTATTGTGCCAGAGCAAAGGACAAAGGGAAATCATCGAAGAAAATATAGTAATTGAAACCATAACTTTTTAAGGGTTAGGAATTACAGCTACCAAAATCATGAAATAATAGAGATAAAAGAACGGATTTTCTATTGGAAAAATCTAGCTCTCTTCTCCCTGCTACCAATTATAAAGTCTAGAAACATCTACAGAGACCTTAAAACCAGCATATAAAAACCTTCATGCTATGAAAGTGAAGCGTATACAATCAGAAGTCCATGGAACTTATGGACCACTATAGATAAGAGAAAGATACTAAGAAAACATATGGAGCGATAAACGATAGTGATGAATGGAGTCTAAGATTCAATGACGAATTGTACCAACTATACAAAACACATAAGAATAATAGAGTTTAGGTGGACTGAGCATGCACAACGAATGTCACGGCATGTACTGCAAAAAAGTTACTCCTAAGGCAACCAGGAGAAAAGCGATCAGCTAGTAAACTAAGAGCAAGATAGGCGGATAACGTAAGTATTGTGATCAACACTTTCAATCATTATTATAAGTGGTGTTTTCGCTTTATCGATAGCGCATTTTGCAAAAATAACGAATAAGCAAAAGTTAAATAGCCAAACTATTTTTTTTATATTATTAATACATTAGTAATTCCAACTTTATTTAAAATAATTTATTAAAACCTGTAGAGTTAGTGTAGTAAACTTAGTATGGTTTCTTGCAATACAAATTGATAAGCTTACTTGTCTGTGTGCATCAAGAAAAACAAATTAGTAAAAAAACTAAAACTACACATAAAATTTAGTCCAAAATAAGCACGGACAAAGTTCACAATTAAATATGTTCTTCGACCACTCAAACCTAATTGATCACCATGATGCTAAGGTAAGGATCCTCCTCGACACCTGGAGTGTTTGTTTTCCATTTTTTGTTTCTTTTATTATCACTTTTTTCAGAGAGATATTTTTAGTAATTTATATAATAAAAGTTTGCGAAATATATACTGCTTCCAATAGAAAATTCGTGGACCTAGAACTCATAAAAATAAGATATACCATGAATGATGTTTAACTTTTTAGAATACCTTTTTTGAAGTGGATGTACCCCATTAAGGTTACATCTACTTTTTGAAGATTGGATAAAAAATGGTCCAAAATATTGCAAATTTTTTATATAGATATAATATTTCATGGTTTTTGCATTATTATTACTGTAATGTAGAGTGCAGTATTTACGCAACTAGTGGAGGGTATAATTAACACTCTACCACCTTCTCAACAATCTGCAAGTGTCTTATTAAGTAAAGTGCTTGTTCAACCAAATAATTAATTTGAATTCAAAAATGTTAGTACTGTTCAGACTATAATTCAGAAATTAAACCTTCTAACAGTAAAGGCATTTAGAGTACGTGTGTGTTAAAAAGCATAGTGGATGTTATAACTCCTTTCACTCTCCTGTTAAAAATTGCATCGGTGAAGTTATCTTTCCATTGTGCCTCCAATGAGCTTTGTTAATCCCAGTCGACAAAAAAGGCACTAGATCTGACTGTAACAATTATAGACCAATTTTAATTCTTTCTATAATCTCCAAAGTACTCGAGAAAATCATCATGCAAGCTGTTGACTTTCTGAAAGTTAGGAAGGTTAGAGGAAGATCAACGAGAGACGCAATATTAACTTTCACAGATACAATCTATCAGGACTTGGCTTTGAAGGTGGCTTATATAAGCCTCTTCTTTCGATCCATGTAAGGCCTTCAGTTGGTAACTTTTAAAAATTCTAAATCTAAAGAGTTAAAGTTAACCCACGGTGTCCACCAATGGTCTATATTGGGTACTTTACTTTTTTTAATTTACATTAACGATCTACCATCTCAGGATACTAATTCTCAACAGTGTTATTCGTTGATGACACAACCGTGAAAACCACTGGTTTTGATAAAGATATTGTACAACAACAAAATAAGTTTGCAGTAGATCCCGCTTCTACAGAAACCAAGTTTCTCGGTATTCACTTGGATTCCAAATTATCTTGGTAGTTTCATGAATCTTAAATTTCAAATAAAATATGCAAATCCACCTACTTACTACGTCAACTACGAAATTGTCTTTCTAGAAATTCTTCCAGAACAGTTTATTTTTCCTTATGCCAAAGCTATATCATCTATGGCTTACTAATCTAGGGACACTCTAGCATCACTGCTAGACAGAGTGTGGGAGTCCCCAAAACTATACTGGTATACCCACTAAAAACCACCTCCACAAGTCGACCTGACATCCCGCGGAACCGCCGTCTGGCATTACTTCACGGACCCAAAATTGCCTATAAATACTCAATCAAACAGTACTTAATAAGTAAATATTTTTACAGTGTTAAAGATATCTTGCCATTGCAAAATCCCATATCCAAAAAGTTGAACAATAGGCCTAAATTAAGGCAAAAAATAATGGTTAATAGAAAGAAGGAGAAAGTCTCAACAATCTACCAGAAGAAAAGGTTAGAATGGAAGATTATCGCAGTTGCATGAATACCGCCCAGCTTCATCCATTCAAATTTTAGTATGTTTCATATAATATTTTGGTATTTTCTTATGTATTCTGTTGAAAAGAAGCTAAAGTATAATAAACCAAAGTAAACTATTTTTCAGAAGAGATATAGTGCACCTACATGACCTGTGTATGCAACTACTTAATAGGTTTCACTACTCTGTATTCTTCCTTTATATTTTTTTTGCTATATTAAAATTAATAGTTTCTTCTCTTCTGTTTTTGTGTATTCATAACAATGCCAAGAAAATGTTTCCGGTCATGCATTATATATGATGTAGTAAAGCTGTTTTAATACATCATGTATTAATAAAAAACACACTTGTAATTACATTCTCCACAGTTTATTTTTATTCGCAAAATGTACATTTTGTTTACGACGTAAACTTTAGCAATAACTGTACAAGAGTACGTAAGATCAGGTATTTTTAATTCAAGTTGTTTTGATATGAATTAAATAAAAAATTTATAGAGTGTAACTCTTAAATGTGAAACAAAAAAAATAACTCAAGTGTGTAATTGTAAAACTATTTATTTATTATTACTTACTTAAAATTATCATATACATTATTTGATATAGTTTTACATTTACTTCATCTTTAAATATGTAACTATGAAATATCATTTATCATAAGTCATCTACAACCTCTCATCTCTTGCATTCTATCTAATATTCATCATTTGTTATTTTTTCTGTAATATGTTATGTATCATGTGTATTACATCAACTATTGTTCGTTTTTGTCATCTATCTTCTGTTAACAATAAACAGCTATTTAAAATGTGGCAATTGTCATATAAAATTTTTATTTATGGATTTCTTGCAAATATTCAATATCCTAAAGCTTCTTTTAATATTTTATTCAGTTCTCAGCAATTATCATTTTTCAACATTAATAGACTGCCATCCATTTGGGAGTACCCGAGCCGTACACTGCACACACTCGCACATCACACACATATACCCACACACACACACACACACACACACTCACACACCCACCTACACACACACACACACCCATACACACATACACACAAACATCATATCACACTTACACATACATTACACAACACACACCCACATCATATCACACATACACATGCATCAAACAACAAACACATCATATCACACACACACACACACACACACACACACCAAAGACGCTGACCAACACCCTACCTTCCGTGAAGTAATGCCAGACGGCGGTTCCGCGGGGTGGTAGGGTGACATGGGGATGACCTGAGGATTGGAAAACAGCACTCATAGTCCTAATACATAAAAAAGGAGACAGAAAAAATTGCAATAACTATCGAGGAATCACGCCGTCATATGACGATCTCCTTCAATTATTTTTCGCACAGCATCGATATTTTCCGGCACAACGACCATTTTTGGAAAACCTTCTTCAACTTCGTCCATGGGCGAAGTACTTACACGTTTAAATTCACTGTGATATATGGTGGTTGTGGATGGCGCTTCATCATCAAAAGTTGAATTCAGTTGATTAATACACTGTCGAAAATCATAATAATACACACGTCGAAAATCAAAATAAATCATAACTATAAATATTTTAAATGTAAATTGAAATGTGTGCTTTATTGGGATAGGTTAAGAATACGATAGGATCAAATATACTCATTAAATAAATTCTTGTTATGAATTGAAATCAATAGAATAATTAGTTTTTATAAGTACAAAACATTTTTAGTGGCATCTTGTATGCATTTATTGTTAATTTTTTATTTTACTTTCAGATTTTGTTGAAAAGTGTAAAATACTTTAAATATGTTAAGAATATTAAATAATTGTAGTGAATAGAAAATTGCTTACGTTCTTTATGAGCATTAAACATTAAAAATGCATCATTAAATAGAGAGAAAAGAAAAATGTAACATATAAAATGGAATCACTATTATATTGCACATAATATTAAATTTATTATTTTGCACAAAATTTCTAAATATAAAAGAATAATTCGTCGAAAATCGTATACAATGTACTAATGATTATTTTCATTATTCACGTTTAAATTTTGATAAATAATCTATAATTCCATTCGGATTTCGCGTATGTTTTTAGCAGTAAATATATCAAATGTTTTACGGGAAACACATATTTTATGTTACAATACAATGAAAACTATAATTCTGGACAATATTATAATTGTTTTAATTGCTGTTGGTAGCGCTTTCAATAAACGAGTATACACTTGATTAAATTTTGATTGATGTGCTAATTGTGATTAAATTTTAAATAATTTTACGTTTCATATATATTTAAAAACAATAATTATTATTTATGTATGTAGTAAGAGATTCGTTCACATAATATACATAAAACATGTATGCAAATATAATAAATGTATAAAAACAATTTTCAGTAATTATTATTTAAATACACTTATAGATAAATAGAAAAAACACAAAAATATTTTCGTAAAATCTACAACAAATGAGTCTTATTAAAAGTGATTTGTTCTTGTAGTCTTAATAAGACTCATTTGTTGTAGATTTTACGAAAACATTTTCGTGTTTTTTCTATTTATTAGTGAATTTTCTACAACGTAAAGGACTTATATATTTTATTACACTTATAGAGATAAATTATTTGAACAACAAAAAAAACTTATAGGGAAGTCTTATTGAGTTATTTATATTTGTCAAGCTCAAATATATTATTTTAATTAATTTTAACGCTATTTATTTTTACAATTATAAGTGTTATTTATTTAAATTATATCTCTACTTAGACTAAAATGTCTAACTTGTGTTTTACTATTTTAAACGAATAAAGATTTCCTGAATAACCTTCTCACTTATCGATTGGTGCAATATTTTGAACTATTAATGATGAAGGTTTAAATGAAATTAAAGACTTGGTTTGTTTCAAAACTTTTTCTCTATTAACTCGACTAGTTTCGCTTTTTAAAGCATCGTCAAAAGTTAGAAATATTGTCAAACAAAGCAATATGTAATATATTTTATAAACGTTCATCAGAAATAAAAGTTATTATTACTATCTTCACCGTATATGTGTAAGAAATAACTGTCAAAACCTTAGTAAACTTCTTACTTAATTAAAAGTAGACGCAACTAAATATAAAAATTAATTAATCACTTACTGTTATTTCTTTTTGACAGTTATATTCAGTGAAATTTTTACATAAAGTTTATAATTATAGAAAACATTAAAGTCATGTATTTCATTTTTATTAAAAACAACCTCTCTCGTCATGTGTATAATTAAAGAACGATTGCAGCTCCATTTGAATATTTGAATAAAAAAATAATAAACGTATTATATTAATAATTCCTAAATAACAAACAATTCGTCGAAAAAAATGGAAAATGTACAAAATTCGTGTTCATTATTCAAATATGAATTTTAATAAAATTATCCGAACTACTATTTCATGGTGAGCGAGTATTGATTTGTATTTTCAATATTTTATCGGTAAATATATAATGTGTATAATATTTTGCTGATATGTATAACGAGTTAATTTCTGCTTTATAAATAGACGTCAAATAACATGGTACAGTCTGTATAAATACCAATTTCAATTTAATCTGAGTTATATTATTACCATAAATACATGTATTTAAGAAATATAGTTTTCTTATCATTGATTTTCGATGTTGTTTACGTTGTAAAAGTAGAAGTAAAAACATTGTGTGAAAAATTATTATACGGTGATGAGAAATTAAGAGCTGGTATTTGTGACTATTGGTTTTAATTCGCTATTTCGCAGGTAGCCTTGAGAGTTTGATGATGAAAACAATATGGGTAGGGACTTTAAGGAAGGAGTTTGTACCACAAGCATTGATGTTAGACAGAATCGGAGGCTTTTTGAATATCAAGAAACATAATGGATGATGACTTTTCTTTAAGGTATATTGATTTGTTGTTTGTGGTAAGGATGGTAAGTAGGAGTTTAGTGGATTGCAAAAGTCTTCGAAGGTCTTTTTGTGGTATACCCTACCATTCTTCAATAAGAGCCGCAGCTGATCTGATGAGGATACGGGTAAACACACACACGTCTGTCTAGTATATCCCAAACATGCTCTATGGGATTAAAATCCTTATTTACCGCAGGCCACACCATTTTTTGAATTTCCAATTCTTGTAGGAAGTCTAAAGTGATTCGCGCAATATGTGGTCTTGCGTTATCCTGCATTAACAAAAAATTTGGACCTATTCCATATGCTACAGGGACAACATGTTCTACTAACACAATGTCAAGATGTCACGAGATTCGCGTTAAGATTTCCTGGAATTACAACAAGGTCGGTTCTACTGTCAATACTAATCCCACCCCAAACGATAACTGAACCATCTTCAAATCTTTCGACTTCCTGGACAGTAACAGCTGCGTAGCGTTCTGCTGGGCGTCTGTAAACACGTACTTACTTGGCCATCAACGGACCTTGATTCATCTGTAAAGAGCACAGACATCCATTGTTGAAGTTGCCATGCGATATGTTCACGAGCAAAATTCATCCTTGCATTCTGTGGCGTCGTATCAATGAGGGTTTTCGGACGGGTCGAATTCTTTAATTTTCATTACCAATTATTGTTATAGCATGATGAACAACTTCCACTTCAATGAGATGCCTCATTTTCACTTAAGTCCAACTGTCAGTTGCAAACATTTTCGTTTATTGATCTCAACAAGGCCTTCCTATCTCTTTGAATCAAAGTTGGGATACATTTTTTCACTTTAGTTTTGGTAGTTCTTATTAATTATTAAGAAAACTCCGGAAGTATACGATGCTAATAATTCCCTAATTGTCAATTAAAACAAATAAAGCGTCTTTCAGATGTCCTTAATTTTATTTGCATGTAATTTCCCGTTTGAATTTTATAGAGGCACAAATTAGTGACCCGCTAACTGTTTTGAGTAGTGTATATTGAAATAAAAGAACGCTATAAACAAATTGAAGGAGCACCAATGAAATCGCAAATCTGCTTATAGAGGATATCGAGAACATTGCATTAGATTCAGCCCCTTATACTTTATCCCTATAGCTAAGTTATGTTAATGACTCCTTCATCATTTGACCCCACGGTAAAGACAAGTTCAATAATTTTCTAGAGCAACTAGAACAGAACAACCGATTGCCTTTCCTCAACATACTTATCAATAAGAACTCGGATGGAACTTTCGGCAACTAATACATCCACATATCTAAATACCGCATCTTACCCCACTCCGTTCTGTGGAAAAAAACTATCTTAACTCCAACTAACAGACAAATCCAATCCATTCCACGCGATATCACCAATATATCGTAAAATGTACGGAACGGCTAAAATCCATAAGGAAAGATATCCACTGAGACACTTTGTAGCTCCAGAGGATCGTCAACAGACTTACTTGCGAAATGATCGACTCATATGTCAAAACCTCAAACCATTTCATTAAACTCATCATGAACAGCAAACTGGGACCTAACGACCTAATGATCAGTTTTGATGTAAAGTCATCATTCAGTCAAATTTCTATTAATGAAGCGAATAGTATCATTCAAGAAAAATATAAACCCTCCGCGGATCTATTAAACCCTGCATAACACTGCCTTTCTACTACATATTTCACTTTTAACGCGCCGAAATGCAAACAAACTGAAGGAGCCCCAACAAGGTCACCACTATCTCCAATAATGGCCAACCTCTACGTGGAAGATTTCGAAAAAGAGAACTGCACACTTAAGTACATAAACCAAAACTATGGCTAAGATATGTGGATGACACATTCGTCATTAGACTACACGGGCGCGAAGAGTTAGACCAGTTCCATAATCATCTGAATAATATCCTCCCACAAATGCAATTCACCATGGAAACGGAAATTAAATTACCCTTCTTAGACATTCTAATAACAAAACAACCGTACGAAAGTCTTTGATCCACCATTTACAGAAATGACACGCATACAAATAGTTATCTAAATGCCAAATCACACCACCACCTAGCAGATATACACTCAGGTGCAAAGACGTTTTAGGGTGTTTCTTCTTTCTTCTTGTGCTCGTCTGTGAATTATTAGATACAGTCAATCAAATTAACAGACGAGTACAACAAGAAAGAAAAACAAAACACTCTCAGAACAATGTCAAACCAGAATCCATCTCAAAAATAATCAGCGCACACAACCGCCCGCCTAACACCAGCTCTGAAGATGCTAAACCCAATGCACACTTTATTTTACCATACACAAAGGCACAATGGACCGAATTGGAAACATCTTGAAAAAGATCGATATAAGAAACCCTAAAAAACCGAAATTAAAGTAGGTGACATACTGCGACCACTAAAAGACCGTACGCCATTGAAAACCCAAGAGGTTTGCAAAATCCCATGTGCAGATTGCAACAGAAAATACATCAGACAGACAAATTGACGAGTTATGATGGACACATATTAGCTACAAAAAACACAGGATAGATTTTATTAATACAAAAACAATCGCACCAGTAAACAACGAAAGGATTATCAGAAAAGCCATTGAAATTGGAAAAAAATCCCTTTAGCATGAATAAGAGGAATGATCCGCCTTTCGAATACTTGGAAAACAACAATCAGGTCTAATTACTCCGAAGCCGATAACCTCTGCAATTGATTAGGCCGTACACCAAAGCAAACATGCCCAACGACCGGACCAATCACATGAAGTATATCAAAATGAAACAACATATAAGATCAATCTACACTCCACAAAAAAATCACCACTTTAAAAGTACCAGAGCTCCTAAAAAGGGCAAATGCGATGTCGACGAAACGTCCAGACAACTCTGAAATCAACATGATATTTATTTATTTATTTATTTATGTATCCCGAAAAAAATCCCATCATCAAAGAATTAAAATTAGAAAATACCTTAAATTAAATTTGGCGAAGAAAAACACTTGTATGATCCATATTTGTATTTTTAGTAGCCTGACACGTCTTTCGATCATTACACATCATTTTCAAAGTATAAAGATTATAGGTGGGATATATGGTTTCGGCAGGTTTTATTTTGTTAATAAAAAACAATTCTTTATTAAGAAAAGAAACAAAGACCTGTAAAAATTATTGCAAAAGTGGTGATGTTACTTAACTACTAAAATCTAGTTCTATTTATTTTTAAGGCATCTACTTCGTTATACATGTTGAACACTAATTAAAACACTTTAACTTTGTTTGTATAACACTGTATTTATTTTGTGACTATAGTTTCGGTAACTAAACGTACCATTATCAAACATAAAGTACTCTCTATATATACAAATTATTCATTGATCAGTTTTAAGAGGTACATGAAAACACCGCACCTTAATCCGATCGGCATATTTAGTTAATCCATTGTAATAAATCTGTCCTAATTAGGTTCATTAAAAATTCACACCTCACCTATAAATTGTCAACACCCTGTATTCTTCTTCATTCAACGCTTGATAATGACCTGCAAAGGTCGAAACTATAGTTGTGTCAAAATTGATAATATATTGTAAACCTTGTTTGTGTATATTATACAATAAATAGTGGTATAAAAACTTAAACATGATTTTCATTTAACCTTTTTTAAAATGAACTACCACATAGTAACGGTCGCTACCATCATTTTCATTAACACCTAGTCATTATCAATCTTAACTATATATACAAAGCAGTTAAATAACGACGTGTACATTATGTCAATCTTGTTTTTAAGCAGGGGAATTCCCAGGCTAGTCTCGTCTTCAAAAATTTCAATCGCTTCTAGTAAATCCATCTTACGTCTTTTATCCTTTAATGGCCACTTGCACCAGCTCTGGTTAAATTTTTCGATTAACTAATCCTGATTAACTTTAACCAGAGTATTTGTGTTGCACCGTCGGTTGATTAACTAACCACCGATCACAGAATAATAACATAGAGAGCACACGTTTTTGTAGAGTTTTCATTTTTATTTTTGGTATTTTTATGCCGCACAATTGACAATAGTGGCGCGCCTGGATACTTAAAATATATATAAAAAATGTCTGACAAATGTACATAAATAACTTCAAGATTATAAACCTACTGAAGTTAGTCGCTACGTACTTCGCCGTGATTAAGTTGCGGTGCAAACCGATTTTCCGTTAATCATTGATTAACTTTTAATCAATGGTTAAGTAGCTGCCGTGCAAGTGGGCATAAATGTTATTGTTTAGTAAAAATTCTAAACACAAATACTAAAAAGCCATGCTCAATTACTCATAACCGTGAATACCAAACAATTCCCAATTCCCAACCAATCTCAATTGTGAGCAATTAATCTCTCGAATCATAAAATAGCTGGGCTGCGCCTTAGGTGCGTTTCCGCCCTTAATGAAATAATTATTTAGTCCCGCTTCCGGTGGGTAATGATACCTCGTTAAACGCATGTGCCTGCTTATATAATTAAACGAGAGCCATATAATAATTTAATTAATGTTACAATTAATTAGACGCCCACGCGAAATTACACGCATCATTCATGTTTTAATTAGGCATTATTGTAAACGCACGGCGCACTGCCTATTTTGATTGCTACACCCTATATTGTGATACGCAATGGTGATAAATAAATGCTAATTGAAATTTGTTACTGTAATGAAAATATTTATATCATTAAACCACCATTAATTTTTATTATACGCAAAATATATTTTAAACGGTTTATATTAGACATTAATGAGGGTATATATGTACGTGCAATGATTTTAACATAGATAATTTATTATTATTTATTTCTTTCAAAATTACAAATCAGTATTGAGATATTAAAATTTGCTATAATTAGAACTAATTAGCGTTACATCATCTTTAAATTGTATTTAACAAATTTAATAAAATTTTCTATATATGGTAAAAATACGAATTCTATAACTGTTTTAATGAAATATCAACTTTTGACAAAAAAAACTTCTATTAGGAGATTTTCTCTTCTTCGAAAGTTTAAGAACATTTTAATATTTAAATCTCTCCCTTTTCAAGATATGGATGGCTCTACCATTTCTTTCGGGCTGTGAATGTGTTCCAGATAAAATCTGAAAGAATGTTTATAAAATGAAAATCCATATGATAACTACAAGTTACTTTTACAAAACTATAACTAAAGGATAAAGATAACGATTATTCTTGTCCTTTGAGAGCTTGTAGAATAACTTGGACTACCCAGCAATTGAGTTACAAACATCTATATATATGATAGGAAAGAATAAATTAAAATGGGTTCGCATAAACTCACTGAAACAAAAAAATATCAAACAGTCAATTAATAGCGTCGAAAATGTTTTTTGTTGAAAATCATTACGTGCGACAAGAAATTTTGACATTCTATGACAATTTAAAATGCGGAAAGTCATGGGTAAATACAGGCGAATCATCACAATGGGTTGCAAAACCTAATCGCCTTGACCAATGTGCATTTTTAGCCAATGTAAGAACTTATCAACGTTATCTTATCCAAAGACAACATTTTTTCGAAATATAATTCATCAACTGTCTGAAAGATGGCTTAAAGTTATAGCAACGGCAACTTTAATATATTGCTAATATAAATTTTGAAAGTAGCTAAAAAATGGTTTATTCATTCGTATACTTAATAATAAAAGTTCATTTAATTTAATCTAAAAATAAATTGATAGATTAAATGAATAGTATATGAAAAATAATAAATTATAAATTTTTATAAAGATCTTGACTTTTTTTATATAAAAATATCAACCACTTCTGTCTAATTGAAATTGCATATATCTATTTTTTTAATTCAATTTATTCATTAACGGGAGATCCCTTTTTACACAAATAAAATTACAGACATACAATAACAAAAATACTACTATAAAACACAATATTTTTTGACACTGAACATATATAATAAAATAAAACTGAAATTGCAGGTAAGACATTATATACACGTTGTTCCCTGAAATTTTGAATACCGGCATTTAAATGCGTTAATTGTTACTTAGTTACCATGCCCGTGATGTATTAACTACAATGTTCATTCAGCCCAGACGATCAGAAAATTCCTGTTAACATTTTGAAGCTATGTAAGTCAAATTGACATGCATATTGGAGCAATCATGACACTCAATAATAATAATCGAGATACAATATAAACACATTACATTATTCATATTCAAAATTTCAGGGGACAACGTGTATATTTAATTAACAAATGCTTAAAATGATACATTTGGGTTAAACCACCATTCACCCGAAAGTTGATTTGCTGCTCTCATCATTCTCGCCATTATATTGACGTGGCAGCGGTTACTACTTAATGTCTTCACTCG
The DNA here is from genome assembly GCA_963969525.1 of Ontholestes murinus. NCBI lineage: Eukaryota > Metazoa > Arthropoda > Insecta > Coleoptera > Staphylinidae > Ontholestes > Ontholestes murinus. The sequence continues at coordinate 46,543,898 of OZ018393.1, read as the reverse complement.
AAATATTTAGGAGTCCCTGAGAATCCTTGAATGAGGTACATAAAAGTTCAGCAGTTCCAAAAGCTAAGAACAGTCTAGTCTGGAGTTAATTATTCTATGAAGTGTGCAAAAATCCATTATAACACGACGGTCAGATAGGATTCTGATAACTAATTGACACATTATGTCAGAATAACAACCAGGTATATGTTGACGACCCATTCGAAACTCTATCGATCGAAGAAATTTATTTTGGATTGATTCAAATCTATTAGAGTCTGTTGACGTATACGGAGACCAAATCACTGATGCATACTTTAAATTTGAACGAACGAATGAACAGTAAAGCCTTTTTAAACAAACTGGACCAATATCTTTGCCTTCCCTCAATACAAAGCCCCAAAGTTTTAGTGCTTTATTCGAAATATTGAGAATATGTGAGTTAAATGAATGTGTTTTATTAAAAATTACTCTTAAGTTCTTCACCTCAGATAGACTAAATATTGGGTTGTTGTCTATTTCGTATGTATAAGCCAACGTTGATTTTTTTTCGAGAGAAGGGTATTTGATTGCATTTACTTACATTCAGATAGAGTTTATCATTGTGACACTATTGCTAATTTTATCTAAATCTTCTTCTAGGCTAAAGCAATCCTCCAAAGTGCTCACTTTACGAAATATTTTGATGTCATCAGCATACATTAGCATTCGAAATTAAATTCTCTATATCGTTGACAAATTGTATGAAATGTAAAGGTCTGCCCTTGTTACACACCTGATGGACAACAATCAAAGGAAAATAGATTAGACAGTGTTGACTGTCTTGTGACAAATCTATGCTGATTCTTAGATAAAACATTTTTTACACATCCAGTACAGCAGTTGACCCTACATATACATGATAACTTTAAATACTAATTTTATGATGTTGCTGCAAAGTACAATAACACGTTGTATGAAACAAAAAAATAAAGCATAATCCAAATTTAAGTTTAAATATAAATGACCTTCTACGGCTAATCTTATCTAATTTAGATTTACAATTTTTCCACTCAAAAATTTTACCTTTTGAAATTCTTTTTTATTCAAAAAGTTTGAATTTATATTTAAACTTAAATTTTTATTTTGTTTTATTTTTTTACATAAAGGGTTTGATTACTTTTAGCAGCAAAATCAACAACGATTAGCTATTAAAGTTATCATGTATATATAGGGTGGGTGGGTGATCTCTATCCCACCCTCCAATCAGTAAAGCATCATCAAAAATTATTTGAAAAATTTCTAGGTTTTAATTTCTAAAAATTGCAATTATTTTATGTTTATTTATATTTTACAACTTTTAATTAAAACCCTCGCTTATGTTTTACTGATTAGAGGATGGGATAAAGACCACCCACCCCCTACATATACATGATAACTTTAATAGCTAATCGTTGATGATTTTGCTACTAAAAATAATCAAACCCTTTATGTAAAAAAAATAAAACAAAATCAAAATTTAAGTTTAAATATAAATGACTTTCTATAGCTAATCTTACCTAATTTAGATTTAAAATCTGCCCTCCCTTCATTCATTAAATTTTTACTAATTTACCCACTCAAAAATTTTACCTGTTTCTTTTATATTCAAAAAGTTTTGTAATTAATTTCATTGGATACAGCAAGACGATTCCGAATTAAAGTTTATATGTATATGTAGGGTGGGTGGCCTCTATCCCACCCTCTAATCATTATTGCAAAATTTAATAGATTTATTACAACAAATTTGAAATTTAAGAAATTTTGATAAATAGCAAAAGTTAAAGAGAAGAAAAAAATGATTAAAACATGTTCTTAACTTAAAAATTAAAAATTTTGACATGTTTTGCCTATTGTTAATAAACTATATGATTTGAATGAAATTCATAGATTCAAAATTGAGAAAATTATTAAGAATAGCCTTTTTGGGTAAACCTCATAGTTTTCGAGAAAAATATAGGGAAAGTACTATGATGGCCACATCACCATTTTTTAATAGTATTGTAGCCGTGATTATGGTTTCTCCATAATTCGGTTCTACGTAAAAAAAAGAGTGTCCCAATATTAACGCAAGATTTGAATTTGCCGCCATTTGTGTAGTAAATTGTTGGCAACCTTTAGAAAAAGAATTTAACAGTTGAGACTTTAGTGTTAGTAAAAATGCCACAAATATTGAAAGTTCGTCGGCCATACTTCAAAATTTTATATAAAATATGGTCCGGATCATGTTTTAACTTCGTTAACTGTGAAATGATTAATTTAAAAATTCAGCAGACTAGATTATTTGTAGAGGATAAACACACTGACCGTCCAAAAGTAGCCGTTCAAATTTCAATATCGAGTAGTGCACGAAAGTATTGGTGACAATCCCAGAACGTCATTTTGGGTCTTGGACAAGAATTGCAAATTTCAAGAAGCTCTTTACAGCACTTATTCACAAATGTCTGTGTCACCATGCTTACAAGGTTTAATTAACACAACAACTGCAACCTGATAACCATGCACAGTGAGAGGAGTTCGTTGAATAGATTATTGAACATCAACAGATGGACAACAGACATGTTTACTATGATTGCGAAAATTTCCTTGTTTATTTGGTTTGAAAATGATACGTGAATGTATTGAAACCATTGGCCACCGTTTAAATAAATAACTGTTATACAAAACAAAGTAATTATTGTGTTTAATTTGTCCTTGTTTATTGTTTAAAGAACCAACATATGAGTGTCGAACAAATGCATCCACTTACACTCTTTGATGCGGATTTTTGGACAATTCTTTTTGAAAATGAGACTCTTCAAGCAGTCACTGATACTAGTGATCGATATCTCTACATGATAATACAGTCCTTTCTGTCGAAATTGCATGATATTGATGATGCCAATATGCGGTTTCAATAAGACGGTGCCACATGTCATACAACCCGTGAAATATTTAATTACTGAATGGGGCATTTCCTATTTGCCTACCGTGTGATTTAATATATAATATTTCTTTGTATGGGATTATTTGAAGCCAAAGGTCTATGCCAACAAGCACATAACCACCTATGCATTATAGGGGGAAATGAAATGCTGCATAAACAAAATTAATGTTATTACATAAATAACCCTATTCTACTGTATTTTCTATTTAATTCAAATCTTGCGTTAGTTTAGGAACATCCTTTATTTGGTAAGTAAGATAAACTTTCATCTTTACTTAGACAGAAGATGTATGATGAGAAGTAAGCATAGCAATCTAAAAAATTTCATTTTTGCTTAGACAGAAGAGGTATGATGAGAAAACAAGCATATCAATTTACAGATTTTTTAACTTGACAACCTTGTATTTCATAACTACAAAAATCAATGTCTCTTATTAGATTTCACTATTTGAAACAAGCAATGAAATAAATTACAAGAAAATAATAACTAATACTAAAGATCTAAATTACCACTATTTTCTTCAATACACGCACAGCCCTTGAATGGAATTTTGAACATTGTATATCATTTGAGGCGTAATTTGCTGAAATAGCATTTGGATTTTTTTATTCTAAATGTTCAATAGTTTCTGATTGCGTTTGATAAACTATGTTTTTGATTAGTACCCATTCAAAAGAATCCAAAATATTTAGATGTTGAGATAGTTGGGCCATTCTACAATAGGACTATCACCTGCCAAGCTACTGCTGATAGTATTTACCACTACACAATCTTCTGACTTATTAAATTGCACCTAATACCTAGTGTTATTATTCACAAGCAAACTGGGTTGTACTTCATTAAGAAATTCAAGATAACTTTCGGTATTCAACTTTTAAAACTTGATGAACTGTCTTATTGCTCTTAAGTAAGTATCCAATTTCTCTACTACTGCTGCGAAAATTTTCAGTGACAACATATAGAATTGCTTACTTATAGATTCTACCGAGAGCGTGGTCGCCTTGCATCCTCTCTTGTTGATATTATACGTCCACTTTCCCTTAATCTATCTACCCTTTTTGAATATTATAAGTTCATTTTATCTTTAAAGGATCAATGATATTAAATTATTGTTTATTATCATTTAATAATGTAGTATTCGTTCGTCTTTGTAGTGGCCTACAACTGAAGTGCCTTAGGGGCTTGGTGCTCCGACTGTGATTTCGGCGTCATTAGACATTTCACTGGTTCGTGGTCCGTAATGACGATTATCGAGGTCTTCTTTATTGAGCCTCAGTATTTCCAGATGGACCACACAATGTCGAGAGCTGGTAGTTGTGTGGTGTAGTAGAATTTAGTTTTTAATTCGTGCAACTCCAAAATTACATTTTCTTCGTAAGCTGACTTGAAGGATGTGCAATTTCGAAAAATTTCTCGATGAACTTCCAGTACCTGCCTCAAATCTGTAGGAATGAGTGGACCTGGTATGGATCTATTTTCTCGGGATCAGTTCTAAAGCCTATTTTTATTTAATCTTCACCCATGTATAAAAACATCATAAAAGGAATAATCCCCTTATTTTGCTTAATGTTTAGTAAATATATTTTATAATAAAATGTATAGAGAGAAGGATTTCTAATTCTCGATAAATATATTTTTCGATCAACTTTCAGTTATTGGCCATCGACGCCGATTATTTATATTGTGATGGCGGGTAACGTCGGAATTTCGCCCAAGTTTGGCGTTGGGGCGGCCGAGCCGAGGAGAGAAGGGACGCATGTTTATGTTCGTCCCCATAAAATATTTATAACGCGCGTTTATTTTTATCCGTTTTCCATCTTCGTGCATTCGGAACAATGATTTAAATGTTGGGTCATATTTATTGCCCGGGACCGTACTTCGGCATGATTTGTTTTCGTGTGTGGGGAATGAAAGGAAGGCTGGGGGAAATGTCAATGGTTAAAACGGGGTGAAATATGTTTGCTGGAGGGATTAACCTCTCAACCCTTCCGGATTATTTCCTACTAACCTCTCCCAATTCAAACACACGCACGCACACACACACACAAATCGACCGGTCCCCGTCAATAGACGTTTATGCGGTAATTTTCATCTCTACCTATTTATAGAAATGAATTGACTAGTGCGATTTTATTATTCACCATTGATGGGATAAATCAATGAGATTTTTTATTGGAATAGCGTTTTCTTTCAACAGCTAAAGACAGGTCTATTTTGGAACTCATCAGAGTGGCTCACTTAAGTTTTAATTTGGAGTTTGAACTATCCAGGTATCTGTGAAGCCAAATATCTTTAAGACTACACTCATACAATACATGACACCTTAATAGTATTTTCTTAGATTGTATATGGTTCGAATTGTCGGAAAAAAAATGGAATCTTAAATATTTTACAACGAACATCAATTTAAGTTCTGTATATATATATATATATAGTTTTAATAATTTGTATAAAAAACATTTTATCAATGTATGTGTTTTTGTATCTCATAAACTGCTTAAGATTTAAGATCGAATTTTCCACCCATTATAAGAAAAAGTTTAATAATCAAAAATATAATTTCCTGTATATTTTGCGTATTTTGTTAGAATTATAAAAAAATATAAAATCCAAACTCTATCAGAAATAACAATAGCAAATGATATAATGAGTAATTGAAAATAGTATTTTGCGAAGCAGTTACTTAATAATGGCACAATCATTTTTAAAATAAAACCATATGCAGTATGGCAATAGTCAACAAACCTCGTCTATTCTCATCTCATTTATGCTGATGAGTAGTACATTTATAACATTGCTAAGTAAAATTTTAACTAAGGAGAGCAATGTAAACAATGCATCCCCTTCGACCTACATTTCTCCTCTGTGCAATTTTTTTTATAGAATGCGTTCTATAATATTTTGAGATTAATGAGTGCCTGTAACTTATAAAATTTTAAATTTATTTCTGATGTTTTCAATTTCATAGAAATAAAGAGTAAAATTTTGTTCTCCTGAGTCGAGAGTTTGGTAAGTGGAAAGTTTTTGAAGGTACGTTAAAATTTTTGTTGAACTAATTAACCATAATTCATACAAAATTTTCATGTCAAATTAGGAGACACGTCACATTGTATGAACTTTACACAAATAACAGTTTTAAAAATATAAATATATAAATAGGGAAATTGCTATGATACTCACATCACCATTTTCATTTTTTAAATATTGTGATTTATTTAAACCCAAAAAAGTGAAAAATATATGTTTTGGTATTCTCTGAGATGATACCAATAATTTCTGATAATATGTATAAATGTATGTATCCGCTGGACATTTTAAATGCAACTTTAAGCTTAAGTACATTATTCTTGAGCTATTTAACTTAAATTTTTTTTAAGTTGAGAAAACATTACAGTGTTTATTCATTTATTGTATTTATAGTTTCTTGCCATTCTCAAACTTTTAAAACTGTCAGAACTAAGCTCATGCTAAGCTAAAAAATTGTGTGCTGCTAACATAACCACATAACATCAGTCTTGGATTGATAAGGCTTTTACTTGGCGAAACTTCATTATGAACTTATAATGAAAATATAATATAATAATTTATTTTGTAGATACTGCTACAATTGTTTTACCACACAGTGGCTTCATCAGGCAGATGACTAATGATTTTAAATTGATTACAATAGAGACTTAAATACTTACTACAAATCAATATGAATATGGTGGGGATATTGCAGGTACAAAAATTATAAATTGAGTAATGGCAAATTGTTGAGATCCGTTTGTTCATTTAATAGAATATGGCGTTTGTTAAATTTGTTTATTTCTAACTGTTCCAGTAAGTTTAATTTCCTTCATTTCTGGAGCGTCTGTAATATTTTAAAAACGGGATTAAATTGATATTGTTCATCTAGAAGGTGCTTCCCGTATGTTGATGTTGTTTTTTCCAATGTGAAACTTTTCTTACGTTCAAGGATTCAGTTCGAATCTCCGGCCTGTTTGTCCCACATGTATCTTATATATAGTTCTTGGATCTTAACGGCGTTCACTTGGTGGTACATTTCAATATTAAGAATAAAGAAAACACTTTTACTTTTTTATACCACTTTAAGTTTTATTTGCAGTGACTAGTTTCGACTACACAGTAATCATTATCAAACTAAGTACTTAAATTACGAATAACAACTATTTATATACCTATTACAACGCTTCGAACAGTGGGGTGTACATTAGGTCAACCTGGTCGTTAAGGAGGGAAATTCCGGGATTAATCAAAGCATCAAAAAACACAAACATATCAACAATAGACAAAACAAAAATAGCTAAAGTAATTAAAGAATCGCATAACATTTCAGACTTTGATACTAAAATAATTAAGTCAATTAACAAGAGAGTTAAAACTAATAATTTGGTAATAACAAAAGCTGATAAAGGCAATTCAATAGTAATTTTAAAAAACGAAGAATATTTCAAAAAATTGACAATTTCATTCACAATTTCGATATATTAGAAATCAAGAAAGATCCAACCAACTTATTCCTACAAAAATTGAAATTTTTAACAAATGAAAATTCCTTATTCTCAGACTCCGAAAGAAGACAACTTTTTCCAATGAACCCCAGAGTTCCTCGACTGTATGGATTTATTAAAATTCATAAACCTGATAACCCCATCCATCCAGTAGTATCCTATATTAATTCACCACCCCGTAAATTAGCAGTAGAACTTAACTCCATATTCAAAACCATTACTAACTTCGCCGATCCTCATTCTATTAAAAATCCTGTAGAATTAACCAATAACATTAAAAACGTTTTTATCCCCAATAGTTGCAAATTAGTATCCTTCGACGTATCTAATATGTTCGCCAAAATACCACCTAATGAATGTATAGAATTAATAATTAAACTTTTAGATTGTAATAACGTTAACCCAGTAGTAAAGTCAGACTTCATTAATTTATTAGAAACAATCCTAAGATATAATTATTTCTCTTTTAATAACAAATTTTATATGCAAAAAGAAGGCTTAGCAATGGGTTCGCCGTTAAGCCCGTTGCTAGCCGAAATCTTTATGGATAATATAACAAAAATAATTCTAAACTCCCCGCAAGGTAAAAAAATATTAAATGGTGGTATAGATACGTAGATGACATACTTGCATGCTTTGAATATACAGAAAGACAAATTAACAAATTTTTAACCTTCCTTAACTCCCTACACCCCTCAATTAAATTCACAGTAGAATTAGAATCTGACAATAAAATCAACTTCTTAGATTTAACTATAACCAGAACTAACAATAAATTAACATTTGACATATACAGGAAACCTACTTTTACAGATGCAATCATCCCGAATTCCTCTCGCCATCCATACAAACATAAAATAGCCAGCTTCTATTCAATGATATCCCGTGCATTCAAAATCCCTCTTAGTCCCACATCCTTTGAAAAAGAAATTAACACCATAAAACAAATTGCAACTAACAATGGTTATTCGGTCTCAATAGTCACAAAATTAATTAACAAGTTTAAAATATCACAAATCCGTAAATATATTTTTGCAAGCCCCCAAACTAGAGAAAATAAATCTTACAAAACAATTACACACTTTGGAATCATTAGCAATAAAATTAAGAATATTTTTAAAAAACGAAACGTCAATATAGTTTTCAAGTCAAGTACCAAAACCTGTAATTTAAAAACTCTCGACTCAGCTTCACTAAATATCTAACCTACTGTTTCGAACCATGCCTGTTTAAATCAATAGTGTCTGTAGACGATATTTCTACATAAAGCGTATAAAACGTCTCTCCATATTTGGGAATACCAAACCCCGCAACCCATTTGTTTTATTCCTGAAGTTCTCTAACTACCTCTTCCTATAATTTTTGACACGCGATCTTACTCGCCTTCTTTCGGAAGTAGATGCCATCATTTTATTTTAAGATTCTGACAGAAATATTAAAAAATTTCTAAGTTCAAATAAAACACTTTATAACTTTGTTTAACCACTATATTTTGAAACGCGCCTCAAAGAACATGAACGAGCTTATCGCCTAAAAAATTCAGTAATCCACTATACCGATAAAGGTCGTAAAATGGATTCGAAATTCATAAAGCTAGAATTAATCCGGGTTTTTCTATTCTTAATGATCAGGCCAACGTAATGTATTCTCTTCTTTTGATATTATATAAGCAACGTTTGTAATAAATTTAGATATTTTATGTTTGATAATGATCAGCTTATGATCGAAACTAGTCATAGTTATCCAAAATATAGTGGCATTGCAGTAATGGCAGGGGAGGTATAGAGGCCACCCACTCACCCTACATATACTTTTTAATATACGTTACAAACCCTCATGTGTGGCATAAAACATCAATCAAAAATTTAAGTGCAATTTCAAAATCGTAGACAGTGTTATAGTTAAAGTTACTATATATTTGTAGAGTGGGTGGTTGGCCACTATCCCATCTTTCAACACATAATATATATGTGAGAGTTTCATTGAAAATAAATAATAACAAATAAGAATTCAGTGGGAAACCTAAGAATTGAATTCTTTCAATTCATTAAATGTTGTCTTTTGTTTATGGTATATGGTTGTAAATATAATATAATATGGTACCCACCCTTCTTACATATATTAAATATTAATGAAATAAAGACACTTGTTTTTTTTTCTTTATATACTGAATAAGTTATAAAGTGTACAATTAAAAATTGAATAATTACAAACTGCTACCTAGTCAAAATAATGACGTATATGTAAGGTGGGTGGGTGATAACTATTCCCCCCTAATCCATAAAATATATACAAGGTTCCAGTAAAAAGTAAGTTTTACCATGTTGATGATATTAAAATTTAAAAACTCGATTCATTATTATCTCTAATCTATTAAAAATCCAATTATACACTCTTATATGTTCTACAGGTTGGTGGGTAAGATAAACAACACCCACCTGCCCTATACATAATATTAGTTACAAACACTCCTTTGTTGCATAAAAACTAAATCAAAAATTTTAATTTAAGTTATTATATATTATAGAGTGGGTGGGTGCTCACTACCTTACCTTCCAATCTGTAATAAATATAAGAAGGTTTAACTGAATTTTTAATGGATTAGAAATAGTGGTGCAGGGATTATTAGGGCATACGAGAGGGGCAAAGCATTGTTGGGATTATGAAATAATGAAATGAATTTGTGGAAGATTTTTTTTGCTAGAGAGGTTAGGCCTATGGAATGGGTTTTCTTGATTTTTGCTTTAACCCTTTCACCTTCAACCACGAGTGCGACTCGTGTCCAAAAATTTTAAACACGAGCGTGTCTCGTGGTGCATCCCATCTAGAACGGTGCACCTTAAGTCGGTGAAAGGTATTTGAAATATTTAGAATTAATAGAAATACGTTAACTAATGTGTCCTTTCAACAACAGCCACGGGCCGGTTCCGATCTATTTTAAATCTCATCAGCGTAGCGTTGGAGACAGGGAACCGATTATTAGTATGGAGTATTTAATTCTCCGAGTTAAACATCATGATATTACCATAAGTGTACTAAATTTAAACAGTAGATTACACCCTTATGGTAATATCTTAAGAAATACGTTATTTTGCAAACCAGTAATGTATAGTGCCAACCTGAGGGCTTTGGGATTTATTAAAATATTTTGTTTAAAAGTGGTGGATTGTAAAGGAAAATGAGTTGGAAAAGTTGTTGCTGGGTTTGATCTGAAGAAAGCGATTGTGTAGTAAACTATCCTGGAGATTGAATAGGTGAAGCCGGACTTGAAAATATTATATTTATACTTCCTCGATGCCAAACGGAATCGTAGGCTTTTTAGGACCTATGAGGACAAACGCAATGTATTTTCTTTCGAGACCTGCTATTTGGCAGTTTGAGGATAGAATGGCTAGTAAAAGTTGGATGTCAAACTTATTTTGGAGGGTGGAACTAGATATCTAGGGTGATTTTGTTTTTGAAGAGAGATGCAAATATTTTTCCAAGGACATGAAGTAAGAATATTGGACTGCAACTGCTTGAATAGGCTAATCATTGTCAAGTTTAGGAATCCAGATTATTATTCCCTATTTCCATTCTGGTGGAATATATTGATTATGGTATACATGGTTGTATATTCTTTTGATAAGGGAGTCGATATGTCAAGGAAGGGACTTCATGTTCGGCTTGCAAACACCATCATAACCGGGAGATGTATTTTTTGCGCGGTTCAAAACTTCGTAATAGTCATCCTCATTGATTTGATTGTTTAGGACAAGTGCGATTTGAGAGTTTATAAAGGTTGAATACCAAGAGTCAACTTGAACATGAAAATGTTTACCATAGTCATCTTTTTCTGTTATTTTGTAAGATTGTAAAAGTGATTCGAAAAAACCTAATGTTTGATTTGACTATGGTCGTTTGATTTGTCATTGTTTGTTTCAGTGATTTTCTCACTGGAATAAGTTTCGCAATATTTAAATTAATATTAATTTTTAAATTATATCATCTCACATTTATATTTTTTTTAATGCATGATAATTAGAATTTGCGATTTTATATTGCGATAATATTATAAACAAATATTTACAGCCTTACTCATAAAAACTGTCATAAGTTACAAACTACAATCAATAATATAGAGAAACTATTTATTATTTATGGTAAGCATTACCTATAAACATACTAGAGCTTTTATAACCTCTCTCGTTTCCGAACATGTTCTAAGACCAATACACTATGATTTACGACGTGTCGGTATTTTCATTTCCTTCTACAATATATTGTAATGTTATTCAAGCATAAAAAAACCATTTCTATACACATGCGTATTATATAGACTATATACGGTTTACGGGGGGACAGATCATCAGTATTTCAATAAAGTTTAGCTAGCCGCGATATATCAAAAAGTTTTTACGCCCCGTGGCTGTGAAAGTTCGCGATATTAGCGAAACTATTTTAACGCCAGTTGTTCATTCAAAACACGTACCATTTAACATTTTATAATTTTTTATGTGCGAGAAACGAGAGATACAATCCCGGACAACTTTCAACAAACTTTTATCCGTGCGTTTTAATCCTTTTCAAAACAATATCTCCCGAAAAGAGTAAAACAAAATATAAATTCAGAGCCTTTGATATTATTCAAATTCTTGGCTTAAATGAGTGCGAGGGCGAGGAAAAAGTTTCTATTTAAAAAAAAATGAGTACGCAGTGTAACTTTGATATCCTCAACTTTCCAACTTCTATTCTAGTGGAGGAGGGATTAAAAGGCGCTAATGAATATTTGAAATTAAAAACTACTTCAATTACCTTGCGACGTTTTAAGCCCTCGGCTCAATGTATACCGTCGTACTTTCTATTGCTTTTGATCGTATAATTCGTATTCATTTTACTCGATAAAAACTTTTAATAGCATTTTTGTGCTAGAAAAAAAAACCCTCGGTGTTTAATTAAGTTCTTGCTTTTAAGTATTAATAAAGGTAATAGTTATGATCATGACTCTCTTACAAATTACAAATCAGGGCTTAAAATTAAAATAAATGTTTATATTTATATAAAAGCTTACTTAATATAACAAATACACAATGGATATAAACTTCTAATAAAAAAAACTTCCCGTTGTGTCGTAATGTTCGGATATTCCTGTTCGCGTGATTTGCTTTCGAACCTGATTTTCAAATTTCTTTCCGTTTGTCCTATATATTATCCATCACAGTTCTCGCATTTCATTTCATAAATGCCGGATTTTTCTAATTTTCCTACAAAGAAAGTAGAAACTGACAGCATTATACTTTCTCTTCAAAAGACTTGATAAGTAAGGATAATAGCTGCGTCGTATTTTCAGTTTTCAACAATTGATTCTCTAAAATTTAAATCAGAGATTATAAAACGTCGAATAAAACGCGATACAAAAGAAAAGGAAAAAAAGGCGGGGATCGCACGTTAAAATTGATAGCGGCCCTCTTCATGACTAATGCCGGCGTTACATAAAATGTTTCTGTGCAATTTACTACCATTTATATTCATCTTTCAAGTAAATTTCAGACGCGACCTATATAAGTAATAGTTTTAACACCCCTCTATTATCCGTAGGGGGTGGGCGAAAGAATGGAAATAAAAGAAAATTATCTGCCGGCTCGCTCCGACATCAGTTTTACTTAATCTGCCTTTTCATCATCAGCATAGAAATTGAATTTTCCGTACGGAGTTATTAAACTTTTCGCTATAAATTATAGGCAAATAATAGGAGTGCTGGTATTAATCATACCCTCGCTCGCCCCGCCGCGCCGCTCTATGTTTGCGCAACCCTGATTTTCTATTATGGTTTGAGTTCGACGCCCACTTGTGCTAGAAAGTCAGTTCTTTATATTATTTTTATACATCAAACTTAGACTTAGGTACGATTAAGAAAGCTTATTTTATGAATAAATAAATTAAATAGTTTAATAAAGTAATTTACTTTATTATACATAATTTATATGGAACGTGTAAAATACAAAACTACTTTGTGTTTATACTGTTTAAATTTATTTTTATGATTTTATTAGAAAATAATATTTATATAATAATGTATTTCCATAAAGACTACAAAAGTATTAAATAGTCTACACAAGTCCACATAATTCATGTAAATTTTACTATTAGAAAAAATAAGATTCTAAATAAGGACAATCTAAGCAAAATTAGATGTATGATTAATAAACATACCAATGTCAATAATTTACTTGGTAATTTGAGAAATAATTAAAATATCATCTACAAGATGAAAAAAAATGGTCCCAGAATTGAAAATTGAATGGGTTTTGATCTGTATTTTACACAAGTTGTATCTACAAATGAGGATCTACTAAAGCCGTATGAATTAAACTTTTGTACGGAATAAGAAACAAAATAGATTTTTAAACAAATGACAAAAGCCTTGAGCTTTCAAATCAACTAAACCCTATAAGGAACGAATTAATGATACATTCTGCTAAAGAGTGTTATTCTCGAATAGACTATAATTGGTCATATATTATATTTTACCATTTGTACAAAACCACTAAATTACAATTAGCAGAAAACAAAATACAATTGTTGTCAGTTGAGTTGAAGGAATTAAAATGCTATTTTACAGATTGAAAAAATGTAAGATTAAAAAAAAAGATCTAAAAATTTCTAAATACATTAAAAATTAAATTTGTTTTTCAAGGATTGAAAAATTGTGAAAATTTAATTTGACAAGGAATTTCTGCCGAAATTTCAAAATCCATCCAATATATTATATTATTATTATAAGATAACCACAAAACAATTGCGGCTTCTGATTGAAAATATGTAAAATTTTAATTCGATAAGGAATTTCTGTAAAAAATTCAAAAATTTCATACAAAATGATCATATTTATAAGATTACCACAAAACAATTGCGGCTTCTGCGGCAAAAAATGCCATTTTCGAGAGTAATTAAAATAAAATTTATTTTCTTCACAGATTTAAAAAAAAAATTAATACGATATGAAATTTCTGTGAAAATTTCAAAATCCATACAAAATGGTCATATTTATAAGATTACTACAAAACAATTGAATTTCTGTAGCTGGATAAAAATGCCATTTTCGAAGGTAAGCTGGAGAAATTAAAATTTCTTTCCACCAATTGAAAAATTGTAAAAAATTAATTCGATAAGGAATTTTATAAAAATTTTAAATATTCATATTTATAAGATTAGCAAAAAACAATTTAACTACTGCGGCTGTAAAAAAATGCCATTTCGTGAGCTGAAGAAATTAAAATTGTTGTTTGCGGATTGAAAAATTTGTAAAAATTTAATTCAAAAAGAAATTCTTTTAAAAATTCTGAATCTATCAAAAACAGTCTAATTTATGAGATCACTGTGAAATAATTTAATTTATTTGGTTGAAAAAAATGTGATTGTTAAGAGTTAAGTTGGAGAAATTAATAATACATTTCTCGGTTTGAAAAATAAATGTATTTCTGGTAAGCTCGAGCGTGTTTTGAGGACTTGAGGGTGTGATAGAGCTATATTTTATCTACGATCTTAACCCTTTCACTTCAGAGCGGGACCTCCCGCACATTGCAACTTATTTAATGTGAAAAGAAAAATCTTATTAACAATTGAAAAAAGTGAAGAAATAATATATAATATATGATCATTAATAATTTCCAAAAGTTAAGTCGCGATTTTACCGGCATATTGTTAAAAGGGTTAAAATTATCTCTTTGGCAAGGCTTTGTTTCTTCGTATACAAGATGCACAAGGCTACAGGACCTACGTTTTGTGAACTTCCCCGTTCTATTGTTCTTCAAACCTAGATGAAAACTCATATGCCACTAGGTAAGGAGTTAGTCCTTTATGCGGATATATTTAATAAACCCGCAGTGCATTTTTTATTCTCTAGAATACCTTATAAAATAAACATCCCTAATGTTTTGTTGCGTCTGTCATATGTTTGGACCTACGGTACCCAAATTGCGGAGATATAATTGTTCTCTTCTTCTCAAGGTGGTCTTAGGATGTTCTGGTTAATTACGCAACTAAATGGTGTCCTCATATATCTAATCGTTTCAATATGCGTTTAGACCCATCGTCGATATTTTTACTTTAGCTTTGATTGTGTGCAACAAAACCGCCGTTAAAACTCTATCTTTTCCCAAAGTTTTATATCTATTCCGAAGTAAATAAATTAATATTAAAAGATATCATAATAAGAACTACAATTGCCTACCATCCACCATTATGTTTTTATCTCATTATGCATTCCTCTCTTCTTAAAAAAATATTTTGATTGAAATTTTGTAGAATACAATATTTCAATGAACGGTATTTAGTTAGTAGTTTCACTTATTTCTTTTTTCCTGTCATTGTCACCTGTTTGTCCTCCTTCTGTTCATTTTTTGCATAGTACTGGATATTTCCATTATTTTTCCCATCCTAGTATAAGTTCATTTCATCTGTTAATTTTCTTGGCTCCCAGTAATTTTTTAAACTTTATTGTTTCCTTTATTTTGCTGTTGTTCTTATTTGCGTTATCTATTGTCATATTTAATGTCAATTATAATGTGACAACAATGTATTATTTTTTCTATGTCAAGTACAGCCACGGACCTATTTGGATCTATTATGGATCAACGCAGCGCAGTTGGAGACAAGGAAACGAAGTTTTATACCTCCAATGACAATAGATTTCACTTTAATATAATATGTTTATGTTTCTTCTCGTATTTATTTCCAAAGTATTTACTCTTTTCATATTTTGTTATCTCACGAAATCCCTCTTTTGGTCTATCTTGTTTGCATATTTTCGACAATTTGTTTTTGCTGGTGATCTCATTTTCTCTGCATTAACCTGCTTCTTACTTTAGGATTTGTTGTTTGAATAAAACATAAAATATTTGAAAACCCCAAATTTTATTGTTAATAGTATAAAGTAGAGATATGTATAAAATATATAACATAGTCCAAATGCTCTCCATGACTCTGCTCAAATGATGCCATTATTTTAGCGAAGTTTTCCGCAACAAGTTCCAATAAATGCGGTTATACTTCAGCAATTGCATGTCATGTTCTTCTTTAGTTCTGGAACTGTAGCAAGTTTGTTGACAGAGATCCTTCCCTTCAAATTGATTAAGAGGAAAAAGTCTAGTGAATTTAGATCGGAAGAATTCGTTGGTTAATTGATGCCGTTCCTTTGAAAGATAACATGACCAAGAAATTTGGTTTGAAGTAATGTGGCCGGTTCATGTGCTGTGTTCTCTACCTTCTTGAAACCCACATGTCATTTAGCTTAAATCAAAAAAAGTGCGGATCAATGATTCCTTCAACCAACAGAGCACACCACACAGTTATGTAGATGCATTAATTTTTCTTTAATAGCATACGGATTTTCACTAAAACATATGCGACTATCCAAATGAAAATTTATGCCAAGAACTATATTCCCGAATGACCATCGTCAGTATCACAGACGAGACTGTAAGTCCGAAGGAAGCCTATTGGTAATTTTTATTTTCAAGAGCTCGTAAAATTTCTTCATGATAAAATAAAAGTGCATCTATTGTAGACTGTCTAGGAATAAATCT
The DNA here is from genome assembly GCA_963969525.1 of Ontholestes murinus. NCBI lineage: Eukaryota > Metazoa > Arthropoda > Insecta > Coleoptera > Staphylinidae > Ontholestes > Ontholestes murinus. The sequence continues at coordinate 46,526,894 of OZ018393.1, read as the reverse complement.
AAACTGGTTTTTGTTGACAATGGAATTATTTTTTGGGCGACAGAGGCAAGTGTTCTTCCACTCAAACCCTTCATTTTCCATGATGCGGAATGAGCGTATGCCTCTTGCATTTCCGGATTGATTTATAAAGGCTATTTACTGATTTTGTCCCCTTTTAGGAGAGACTTTTTTGCCTGTTAATGTTAAAGATAATGTAAAGGATTAAATAATTCATATTTAAAATCTTTGATTTTGCTATTTTGCTACAGCAAATATTTTTATGGGCCCACACAAAGTTTATTTTTTAATCTATTTATTAATACTATTCACTTTAATTGTAGTCCAAAACAAATATGCTGTTGCTCTTATTCTCTTTTAACAAATTAGTTAAATTTACAATTAATGGTTTAATTAATCTTAGAAGCGAATCTAATTAATTTATGAAACGGTTTAATACTTACTTTTCTTTATTAATTATTTAATTATCTCTCAATAAGTTGTTTTGTGGATTTTATAAAGAATTATTTTTTTAATGTGTAGTAATTATCCTTTGGCCGTTCGCAAAATTATTTATGTCATGCTCTGACTAGTATGTAAGTCGTATTTTTAAATTGCACGTTTTCGAGTTAAAATTGAACCTTTAAATTTTGATTGGAAGTTTTTATACCTTCCATTTTTTATATCATGAAACAAATTAATGTTTTCATCTAGTCGTTTATTCGTACACCGAATAGCAGAACCTATACATAAGGTGTTTTGAGAATACATTTTTAATAGCCATACTAGTTATCAATTACCCATTTTAATGATTAAGATAACAACTTACATGTTGTGATCGACATAAGATATATGTTTAATTAAAACTTACTTGTGCTTGATAAAACGTTATTTAGTTTAATTTATGCATTAGATTCAATTACAACCAAGAAAACACATTTCATTATCAAAAAATTTAAAATTTATTTTTTTACATACTGAATAGAAATACCTTACATTTCCGCATCCAAAATCGTTGAAAAAATTAACACTTTTCCGCATAGAAACACTTTTCTGCATAGCAACACTCTCTCGTACACCAACATCCTACTCTCGTGCGGAAAAGCATAACATTTCCACACTTGTTGTTTCTACACCTTATTTTTCCGGAATTTTTAACTGTTTTTTAAGTTTTACTTTTTCTAAATATATTGTTCCTATGGTTTTATTTATTTTTATAGTTCTCGTTGTATTTATGTTTTCGTAAAATTTGAAATATTTTGAAACTGTTTTTAGCAAGCGTATAATTCTTTTTTATCTTTATTTGTTTTTATGGAATATTTATTTTTCTTTTGTAATTCTTTTACCCTGTTGGATTACAAATGTTTTTAAACAAGTATTTTCATATGTTTTTAGCAAGTTTTTATTAGTTTCTGGCAAAACTCCAATTATTTATTTCTTATGCAAATTAAACAGTTTTTAGTTTTTTGCTATATTTTTTACTTTTTTTAAGCAAGCGTTTAATTTTTCCATTTTGTTTTAAATTATATTCTTTCAGCTGACTTTTTTAAATTAAATGAATAGTTGTTTATATAAAATTTCAATTTTTTTAAACAAATTTTTTAACTGTTTCATAAGGGCTTTTGAAAAATTTAAAATATGAATTTTACTAATTTTGTAACTAAGTGTTCTATTGTATATTTCTCCAGTTATTTATTTTTTTTTAATTAATCCGGCCTTAAATTTTCAACTGTTTCAATTTTTTTAAAACTATTTTAACTGTTTATTTAGAAGTGTTCTCATGGATTTTTTAGTAAGATTTTAGTACATTTTACCGTTCATATGTTTTGTTCTATGACCTATATAATTAGTAGCGGACTTCAAACTGACTGTTGCCGTAACGCACTTTTGACCTACCCTAATAAACCTTATATTATTCTGGCGTACTCTTGACCTACCTCAAAACAGTAAATATTAATCTCTAACGGAATTATGACTTCAACGACAGTAGCCTCCTTATAAAACAGTTCAAATCTAAAGCGATATAGATACAATTAGTAGAGCTTTAGAGTAACGAAGGCGAACCTTTAAAGTTAAAAGCGCATTTACACAGACAAATACATAAATAATACGGCGAAAGGAAGGTAGATAAACAGTAATAATAATAATGTTTATTGGTGCTATTAACATTATACATGTTTTACACATGTCTTAGTAATTGATTATTTTATAATCATCATCAAGGTAATAGCAGATGTATACATTAATATTATAATAAATTTGCAAAACATTCAAAGTTAAAATACAATTTAAAATGACATTACAATTATTAAAAACACAACAATTTTTGTTATTAATTACTATTACTACTAATAAAATTTACATCTAACTAATATAATCAAGGAGTTAAGTTTGATGCTTCTATGGCGTTATACCTTTTTTTTGTAAAATATAGTCAAAAAATATTTACACAAAATAGAAACAATAAAATTAATTTTTGCTTGTCAACTAAAATACCGCGATATTATTTAAAATAAAATGGAAATTAATGCATCAAATTTGAAACTAAATAGTGTACTTCAGCAATACAGTGAATAAGTCACGAAAGTTTTTGGCGGCACATTAAAAATATCATTCGAGCAATGATACCATAACAAAGAATATCGTGTTTAAAATAGAGTCAAAATGAGCAAATGTAACAACAGTGGTTAATAAAGTTGAGTGGTGCAACATGCAATTTATGGAAGTAAAATCTTTGGTATCAAAGAAGGTTCATCCATAAATGATAGTAGTGAAATAAAACCCGTTTGCACTGTGCGGAACGCTGACGAATAGAGCAGCCGATGGATGTATCCTATTTATGTTTACTTGTATTTCAGCTTTGAGTGCATTGAGTTTAGTATTGACTAAACTGTTTATGTGTATTTATAATATTCAAGAATATAAAAAAGCCGTCGTTGTTTAAGGTTAGGGCTGTGATTAGATTTCTCAGCACAAGAAATGTACGACCTTGCGATTTCATTTTCAATTGAGCGAGTAAATGTTTTGGATAAGTAATCTGTTCGGCGCTGGTGTCATAATTTCAGTTCGCATAGGAAGAGAGAAATCCTATGCGAACGGTAGGGGCGAGTGTCAGTCATTACGGACGAACTTTCAACCATCCATCCTATGGTTCAGACTGAGCTCCTAAAGAGTAACATCAGTTTACAATACTTAAGGCAGAAAATAATGATTACGTATCTCCATACAGTGGCGGCGGAGAAATATGAAGCTGAGGTACAAAAACTCATCACACCTTACAACATATACTTAAATTTGCGAAGTTATTACATACAGAAGAAGTTTGAGGTAAGTTTTCTACAAATAAAATGTTAAAATTTGTTAATACATTCTAGTTACTTTTTTATATCCGCAAATAATCTGGGAATCCCTCTTATTAAATGATGTATTAGCACATGTAAAACTAATATTATGGTAATGCATTATTACGCCTGTGATGCAAGGATTCAAAAAGGCTTATTTAAAAGTCCATAAATGGTTGTTCATTATATTTTTTTAAATAAAACATTTTGGAAAATTTGTCTTGAATTTCTTTAACATATGAATTTGAATATAAAAAATGAATGTAACCATATAATAAGAGCAATTGTAATAGTTAGAAAAAACATATGAAAAAGACATTTTTTTTTATACCTCATATGCCTTCAAAATATGTGTAGGAGCAATGGACATTCCCCAAAATTTTAGCAATTTTTGAACAAATGTTGTTAATACACTGAACATAAGTAAATTGGCAATCAAACATCACAAAGAAATCTATTACCGTATAAAGGATTTTGAAGCACACATCCATGCATAATCAAATTTTAAAACTTTCTTCTTTAATAAAAAAGATAGTTACATTTTGATAGATTTAAAAGTCATTTACATTGTATATTTATAATTACATTGTATATTTTCATTAAGAAAATTATAAATAATAGTAGACTCAGCATTGATTGTCGGTTAAAAAGAAAAGAACGGGTCAAAAAAAACAACTCTATTACTAAAACCGTAAAAACTCAGTTTCTTATGAATAATTATTGATTAATTATGATCAACTGTATCGACCGCCTGTTTGAAATTAGTGTATTAGGTATTTATTTATTTGCTCTCATCAATATTGTGGCAAGCATAGTGAAATTTAAGAAATTAGTTGCAATTTATATTTTTTACAAAATGCTAGAAATAATAAACAAACGATTATGAATATATTAACAAATAATGATTTTAAATAATTTTCAATAATCGTGCAATGTCGATATTTCGAAACATCCGCTTTGTCACCACTCTTAAACAACAATGTTACCCTACGTATTTTCTATATATCAGGAATGGTGTTAGATTTAATAAATTAATTAATTACGTGAACAGGAATTTCATCCATACCAGCTGCACTATTGCATTTTAACTAATAATTATTGCCAGTTTCTGAATATGAAAAATAAGTGCTGTGATTTATAAAAAAAATATATCTTTATTCTTAGTACATTAGTATACGTTAAAGTTACATGGAAATAATTTAGAATCATAGATAACACAATGTAACTATGTTGCAATTAGGCTAACAATATTACTGCTATTATTAGAACTAAAACCTCTGACATTTTAATACCTTAGTACTAAGTTTTCCTGCATAACTTTTGCATATCATAAAAGTACGAAATATTAAGATTGAGTTCATTATTCTCTGATCGACGTATCCTTATCGCTAATGACTTTTTTGTACTCAATTGGCTGTAAAGTCTTATTAATCCAAATCTGAACATATTTGTGCATATTATTTAATTGAACAGTTTAAAATTAATTTTGATTCAACGGGATTACTAAAAGCAATTTCAATTTTAGCTCCAAGACTATATAATACTCTAGAGTCAAAGCATTTTTCAAAACAACAGAAATTTAAGCCTCATTACCTTGCAATCGTGTTTATTTAGGAATATTAAACAATTTTCGAAACTTGCTTATTTTTGTCATTGAATAACCTCTTCATATTGTAATCAATAGAATCTTAAATATTTATGATTACCATCAAGTTATTTCTGTTTATTTATTTTTCCAGCTTACTCTTATTTTTTTTTTGCTTATAGCTATTCAATTCAATATTTATAATATAATTTCTTAACTATTTATTAGTTGTACAAATGAATCATCCAAAATAATCCAAATTATTTGAAGCAGTCGTGAAATTTGAATTGAATGTTTTCTGATTTTAAATTGTTGACATAGAGTGATTAAAATTGACAGTCAAAAATGGCTGCAGAATGGTGCATATACAACCCTGCATTCTTACGATTACATTACGATTGCGATTTGTTCCTTTTACGCCAAAGGTGTTGTATCGTACAATGTACGCGCATTTTGGTTTGGATAGACAACGTCCAGGAAGCTATAGAATAAGATGGATAAGCTACTATCTGAAAATTTGGCACAAATGCAGAAGAAAATTGCAGATCAGCAGGGAATAACCCAACAATTAATTTCCAAACACGCCAATAAGTTTGGAAAGATCTAGAAAGAACGAAAGTGGGTTCCGCATAAACTCACAAAACCAACCAAATTCAGTGTCTATTTCTCTGCTCAATAAACAACTATGGAAATATTTTTTGTAGAAAATCATGAAAACAATAAGAAATGTATACTCTATGACAATTCGAAACCCAGAAGATCATGGACAAATCCTGGCAAATCATTCAACTTGGCCCAAAGACCCAATTGCTTCGGAAAAGAGGTTCTTCTCTGCATTTGATGCAATATGAAGGACATGCTTTATTATAAATTGTTGCAAGTGGGTTAAATGGTTATTGCGGATTACTACCAACGTAAAATAATCCGCCTAAGTTGAGAATTGAAACGAAAAGGTCATATTACTGATGACGGTTTAAATTTAATTACAGTTACCTTCACCATAATACTTCAAAATGTTTCACCAAGTAATAATTGAAAAAGTAAATCAAGGAATGGTCATAGACTGAAAAATACAAATGACATTAAAATGAGTCTTGGCTGGAACATCTCACAACGTCCGTCATAATAACTAAACATTGTTCCATTTGATTACCACTTTTTGCAACACCTTATCCGATATACATTTCCAATCAATGGATGATATCCGAAAATGGCTTGACGACGTAATCGTGCCCTAACATTTTTTTCGAGATGGAATTAACAAGCTGCCCAAAAATGGCTTACAGTTATAGAGAGCAATGTTTAATACTCTAACAATTTAATTTACCTTTTTCTAAAATAAATCTTGAATAGAGCTGGAAAATTGATTATTCATTTGTACAATTAACATGTTTTTAATTGCGATGAAAATGGTAAAATTTTATATATAATATTTATAATTATAAAATTATTCCCTATAATTCTATATTCTACAAACTATATTAATGTATTAATTTGCTTTTATAGACCTTCTTTTCTACAAGTAGTTATGAATTATCAGATTAGAAATGATTCCAATAATTTATTTAGTCAGTATTTTCAACTAAAATACTCTCTCGATTAAAACATTGATTATTTTGAAGCTTCTACAAGTAGCAACTATTTTTTTTATATACGATCGTACAGACTCTCGTTTCTCGCTCGTGTTTTTAAACGCCAGTTCGTGCCATAAAGTATCACTTTTTACACTTGTACCTTAAATAACGAAAAGTTAATCATTTCGAGCTCCTACAGTTGGTTAATTCGTTTATTTATTCATTAGGTATACAATTGAATAAACCAAAATATACCAAATTATTTTAAACAGTTATGAAATTAATTTGCCCATCAATTGATTCTTTTCTGATTTTAAATTGTTGACATAAAGTGGTTAATATTGACAGTTGGTAAGCTGCAAAGTATAATTTGTAGGATACAATGTACACATCTTAGAAAACAGACGTTATAAGCTATTGATAATAGATCCATAGTACGCGAAACGTAAGAACATCTGGCAAAATAAAAATTAATTGTGAAAAAATTGTTAGTGTTTTAATCAACTTTTACAAATCGTCAACTCTTAATTGTTTAAATTAATAAGCAGTAAAAACCTTTCTTTACAAATTTTATTTAAATTCACAAATATATATTTCGGACACAAAATGACCATTATCAATGTTTTAATTAAAACTTCTTACTTCTTTTAATTAAAACATTGATAATGGTCACTTTGTGTCCGAAATATATATCTGTAAATTTAAATAAAATTTGTGAAGAAATGTTTTTAGTACTTATTTATTTAATCAAATTTATCTTCACGTAACTCACAAAATATCAAACTCTTAATTGTTTCATAAAATAACTTCAACCCCTGTACACTCTTTCTTATAAAATACTGCTGTGCATTGTATAGCATTTCAGTTTTTATTTCCTTTAGTACTCGATAATGTAATTTCGATCGGATTGTATGTTTTGATCACTTCAGTGGAAATTAAAAAGTTGTTCGTATCGTGTCCGTTGACTGTCGGTGAGCAGTTTCCTGAAACGTAAGCGCGAACGCCCAGAGAATTGAATTGACATTATTAACAGTGCGCTCCTTTTGTTAACGAGAAAACCACCCGACGGTGCGACATTATGGGGGCACAATGCGTCAAACAAAATCAATACGGGTATCGTTACGCAAACGAACCAAGCAAATGAATTTAATAAATGCACTGGAATGCATTTATTGCGTTTGTATTGCTTACGTAGTGATTTCAACGCAGACAAATGTATTGTATATTCCGTGCTGTTTTATTTGAAATTTTTAAATAAAACAATATTTCCAGTTCATGTGGCCATAACGATATGTTTTCTTTAGTTACAATCAAATGTAATCAATATCGGCATCTACTATACCAGATAGAAAAGCTAAAGTTATATCAAAGTACTACATTAATATTACTTTAAAGGAATTAATGCTTTTAAAATATTTCATTAAGGGTTGAAAGGAGAAAATTGCGAAGGGAGACAAAAGCGGATTCTTCACAGCGTATACTAAATATAGCGCACACGTTAATTAATCTTTTGGATTATTTTAAGATGCTTTTGTACTTTCCTAATTTTCGGAAAAACTCTACTTAAATTTAAAGAAGATTAAATATTTTTACAAAGAAACCGTATTTTATTATTTCTTTAAATTAGCAGATTTAAAAAAGTTGCTAAAAGTAGCTAAGGCATATAAATAATCTAAACATTAATAATTGTTTCCTGTTAACAACAGCTACGGGCAAGTTTCAATCTATTTTGCATCTCATCAGCGTAGCGCAGAAAACAGAAATTAAGATATAATTTATATTTACAACTTCATTGATAAATGAAAATTATTGTTAGAATCGACCTTTAAGTTCTGAATGTTAAATATAATATGAAAGAAAAATTGCAAAAATTCTTCTGGTATATTTTGAGGATGTTGAGGATGGAAATCTTCACACAAGAAGAAATATCGTGAAAAATTGTTGAAAAATTGATCTCATGCATCAAAAAAAGCTTTACTTTCGGAATGATAATCGATATTTCAAAATTGTATTCTCGGTTGCGCCCTAGTGACCTTTGGAAACGGTGCTGCGGTTGAATATCTCAGAGAAGAGAGATACAATTAAAATATGAACTCGATTTAAATTAATTTCTTCCACTTAATAAATATGTTTCAGATTTAAACAGTGAAATTTTATCACTAAATAATAGGTTATCAGGGTTGCCTTTTATATTTCGTTAATGGACGTCTATGGCCAGATGGCAGCAAACCATATTGGCATTAAAAGTTAAGATCAACCAAGAAAGGGAAATTTCGTAACATTATTTTTTACAACTATCAACATAGATTATCTTAACAGCAGTGCATCGATGAACTTACTTCTACGATGAAGCACCATAGTCTTGGTAATGAAGGTCGTCCAAAATATGATTTTGCTTGTGACTTATAGTGCGATTGCATCTCTGTAAATCTCCTGTATATAACACTACCTCGCTTACATGCTATGTATGTAAAGTATCTATAATACAATATGTGCTGATTTGCCTAACTCATTGACAAATTTCTAGAGACCCAAAAAATTTTAAATAGACGCTGTACTTCGGATATCACGGATAATATTATAAACTTATAAATACTAAAAATAATTCTTAATCTTTAGCGCGAGGTTGCGCTTTTAAGATATAGCCAATCGCAATCTACAGACGAAACTGCTGACGATTCTATCGACCAAGTCAACATCATTATAACTAACATCCTCAAGAACGTAGATAAGGACAAATGTTACAAATAGTATTAACAAAATTTCCACAAAACCATTGGATTCAACTTCATGAAACATTTACAGGCTGGGTTCTAAACGAAGTGACTTGATGTCACGTACTATCAAAAATCTGTTTTGAGTCATCGGAAGGTTTACAAAATATTCTTTGAAACGCAAAAAAATGAGAAAAGGCATCGACTGCACTGGGCTTTACATAAATAAATTTAAATGATCCAGTGACATCGATAGTAGTTTTTATTGTTCGATCAAGCAAGTGTAATTAGCATTGTATAGATTTTACATTTACCACAAATGCAACATTTATTTTAATTATTTATTTTGTAATTCCTTTCGATAATGCCATCTTGGCATCCCTGCTGTGGTGTAGTATACCGAGTTTGTTTGTTTGTGTTAGCCATCGTGACGGACCCCTCTGTGTGAAACTCTATCCATTCTATAACCTTCTTCTATTATTTGACTATTCTTATATTAATATTTCAACACTATTCATACTATGTTGCACTATGGTTAATTGTTGTAGTAGTTAGGTTATTGTAGCTACACCAAATTTAAGATATACTGGCGTATCTAATAAAGGTATACATATTGAATGTACCAATTTAAAAATAAATGAATTACCTTCTTCAGAAAATAGGTGGATGTTCACTTCAGATCAAATTTATCAGTTTCAACAATGATGCAAGTAATAGTCGATGGAATTAAAAGGCAAAGGCGGAATCTTTTTTATGCGCAGTAATCCACGGCGCAGTCGACGTTTGTACCTAGATAGTCATACCTCTTAACTCTTTCCAGCCTTTCGCCTTTTGCATACAGATTTTCATTGGGTACTTCAGATTTGGTGACAATCATGTATTTGGTCTTTTTAACATTGAGTGTCGACTAGTTGTGACGATGTTAGTCAACATTTTTTTAAGGTCTTGCATGTTTTCGGCGAGAAGTACTGTATAGTCCGCATAAAGAAAGCTGTTCAGTGGGGTGCCGTTAACTTTTATTCCACCGGCTACTTTTTCGAGGGCTTACGCGAAGATTTCTTCTGAATACATGTTGAAGAGGAGTGGAGAGAAAACACACCCTTGGCTGACTCCTCGCTTGATCTCAACTGCTTTTGTAAGTTCGGATTCCACGCGAACAGATGCACTTCGGTTTAGGTACAGTTTTACCATTATTTGTATATCTCTTGTGTAGAGATTTTTTCATTCCAGTGCTTCTATTAATTTTTTGTGTCTCGCCTTATCAAATGCCTTCTTATAATCTATAAAACAGGCGTATATCTGTTGGTTGACATCCAAACACCGCTGCATCAAAACGTTGTAGGCAAAGAAGGCTTATCTTGTGCGAACCCCCTTTCTTAAACCAAACTGGGTATCTGCTATCTCTTCTTCCAGTTTCTTTTAGATCCTATCGTGGATGACTTTAAGAAAGATCTTCAGAGTGTGGTTCATTAGGCTGATCATACGGCATTCTTCGCATTTTTTGGCATTATATTTCTTAGGAATTGTGATAAACGTTGAGTCAAGCCATTCTTGTGGTATTATTCCTGTTTTATAGATCTTATTAAATAGGAAAGTTGTAACATCTAAATATTGCTCTTCAATCAACTTAAGCACATCTGCAGGTAGGTCGTCGGGGCCAGTAGCTTTTCCATCTTTGGCTGATTTTATTGCTGTTTGTACTTCTTCTTTTAAAATAGATGGTCCAGTTTCATTGTTACCGTTGGTAGTTATTTCATTTTTTGATCTTTGAAAAGGGATCTGATATATTTTTCCCATAAGGTCAGTTGATCCTTAATATCTAACAAAATGTTCCATTCACATATAATCCACATCAATACTTTAAGAAAATTAAAGAGGAACTAAATTCGAGATTGAATAATGGTGAATCGGATCTTATAATTCGGTATCGTAATGATACTTCCTACATTGCAAAAGGAAAACCTTATAAAGAAATATTATCTGATTACAAAAAACTCTTGATATATTTTCCAAGCGCCGGTGGCATTCTGACTAAAATATCAGACATTATACTAATAGTTAATAACAACGATTTTGACGTCATAATTTTAGTAGACACGTGGCTGCACTCTAATATATCTAATTCGATGTTACGATTCGATAATTACATAACATATAGGTCAGACAGGTCTGATATGGGAGATGTTCGCAGGTGTGGGGTCTTGATTGTCGTGAAGAAATCTTTCTTTTCTTATGTATTATCGCTTGACAATTTAGTTGAACATCTGTTTGTTTCTTCCAAAATTGGTATTCTTAAATATATGTTTGGCTATATTCCTCCTGGATCTGTACCTCAAATCTAAAGTGATCACTTTGCTACATTAGAAAATTTAGTGTACGATAATGACGATCATGAATATTTCATATGAGGTGATTATTATTTACCAAACCTAAAATGTGATGTAAACGGCAATGTTAACTTATTATTAGAGTATTATTATATTATTTCTTAAATCTCCAGTAAATTATATTCCGAATGCTCGCAATGTATTTCTGGATTTAGTTTTTAGCAATATCACTGGTCTTAAAGTATCAGTTGATGATGCTTCTTTCACTAAGCCCACTGAGCATCATTTTGCTTATAATAGTATCATAGATTGTATAAACATTTTGATCTACTAAAGACCTACAATAAAAAATGTTTATTCTATCTAGCTGACTTTGTAAATATGAATATTTTTTTAAGTAATATAAATTGGAATTTTCTTAATGAATTGTATTTGAATGCAGCTATGAAATGGTTGGGACATCCAATGGTCGATATATTCGAGTCAAATACCTTCCTGATAAATATGATGATTATCCCAGATGTATTAATAAAGAACCCAAAATATTAATTAAAAGAAAAAAAGATGCGCTTATAAACTGAGTGGAAATTATGAAGACTCAACTGAGGTCAAGATGTGAAGAACTTAACAATAAACTTTTTCATCGTTACTTGATAGATGTAGAATCGCCAATAAGTTTGAATCCGGAAAAATTTTGGACTTATGTACACGATTTCAGCAACGAAGGTGATGAGACAGCTTATGATGGTAATGCCATTGCTGAACTTTTCACAAAGTATTTTTTATCAGTTTATGTTCCTCCTCATATTGTTAAGAGATTTGAAGAACAAATGCAACACTCCATATTAATCATGAATTACTCATCTCACTTTTAAGGAACGGGTCCCGATGATGTTCCTGGTTGGGTACTACAAAAATGTTCAGAAGAATTTGTTTTTTCTGACATATGGAAGAAAAGTTTTTTTCGTCCCATCTTCAAGCCAGGCGACAGGAAACTAATTAAGAATTATCGTGGAGTGTGTTGGCAGTCTATAATTCCAAATCTTCTGGGTGAAACCATTGCTGATCAACTTCTTTGGATGATTCGAAACATAATATCCGATAAGCAACATGTTTTTTTGTCGGGAAGGTCAACATTGGCAAACCTATTATTTTTCCAGGGAATGTCGAATTCCTTAGAACAACAAATCTTCAAGTTGACGCTATATATACAGAGTTTGCTAAAGCATTCGACAGAGTTAACCATTCGGTACTTCTTATGAAGCTGAGTGAGCTTGCTTTTCATTATTGTGTTGTGATGTGGTTAAGTTCTTTTTTTTATAAAATCGCCTCCGTTTACAAAAATCAAGAATTTTAAATCAATTTACTTTAAGGCGATCTCCGGTTTGCCCCAGAGATCACATTGTGGCCCTGTTATGTTTCTGCTATTTATAGATGATATTGTGAATGTTATCCAAAGCTCTTAGAACGGTAGATCTGTTAGGTTGCAGTTCACGAGAGACAAACACACCTCACTAGGCTCATATTTAACCTATATTTAACCTAGTCCCAAAGCTCTGGATGCTTATTATATGCAGACGACCTAAAGATGTTTAAAATTATAAGTAGTCTGGGTACTTGTATTGCTCTTTAAGATGATATCAATAGAATTAATAGGTGGTGTTATAACAATGATTTGTTGTGCAAAAAAAATGCGATGCAATGATTTAAAAATGGGCGCATATCATGTTAAGGGAGAATATAGGTGGGTAATGGTTGCCTTAAAGATTAAATCACTTGAAGTTTGAAGAAATGTGTTCAACATTTGTTTACTTTATAAAATAATAAATGGTGACCATCAATTTTAAAAAAAGCTGAACTTTAGATATTTTTTATGTGATCGTTTCTACAGAAGCACATGCCTATTTCGCTTAAAATTGCAACGCACACATTTTTCAGAAAATAATACGATAGACCATTTAATGCGACTAGGTAAAGAGTTTAATAATGACAATCGGGTTAATCTTTCTGGTACATCCTGCGCGCAATTTAAAAAGAGTTTTCATTTCGTTACCACCCATCACTTGCTCTCCCAAATTGTTTCAATGTGCAACTCGCTCAATGCTGTACCGAATGAGATTGACATATTTCAACGCTGGTAAAGTATCTAAAGCAAACCCAAAACCCTACCATCCTCACTAAGCTTTATCGTACAAGAACTTTGGATAGCCCAACATAATATTATTTTAATGTAAGCAATTTTTGTTATTATTTCAAATTATCTAGTAATTAGTTTTATGTAAACTGTTTGATAACAAATGTATAGTATTATTAAGGTATCCTTAGGCATTAGTGGCACTAGCATAAATTTAATTTTGCATTGAGCTGTGCTTGTTGGCCTTGTTCCCCACATAATTGACTTATCAAAATGAATGCTTAAGTAATGCAATTGCCATGTTTTGAAACGCGTCCATAATATGGTGTGACGATTGTGAAATAGGTTCTGGAAATAATTTATCGGCTAACATTTTAATTGAAACATTTAGTTACATTAACATGTCTCAAATCAATACCATACCCAATAGTAGAGGAATTTTCTTAGATCTATGTTTTACTTCTTTGTCTAATATTGATATTCAATTGGCTTCTGATTTACTGTGCAATAATTCTACTCACCACTATGGTTACGAATTCTGGATGGAAATTAAATCTGCTACAAATAATTTACATTACGTTGAATACATATTTGATTTTATTAATGCTGATTACCTCAGAATTAATTATATTGTAGGTTTAGTTAACTGGGATATTATATTCAATGGTAATGATATTGATAGTATGACTAATCACTTTTATCATATTTTGTATGATGTTATAAATTGCAATGTTCCTGTTAAACAAATTAAGACAACAACATATCCAAAATGGTTTAACAATACTTTGATATCATTAGTAAAGCAGAAGAAAATTGCTCATGCCAATTACAAGAGTAGTAACAGCTTAGTTGATTATACAATTTTCAGCAAACTTCGTGAAAAATGCTCAATTTTAAGCAAATCATTGTATAATTCTTATTGTCAGCGAGTTCAGGGTGGTATACCCAAAAATTCTCGCGATATTTGAAAATTTATTAATAATGCCATGGGCACTAGTGGTATTTTTTCATCTATATCCTTCAAGGACAAAAAATATGTTGAAGGCAGCGATATTGCAAATGCTTTAGGTCAATACTTCTCTGAAGTTTATGCGAGTGCATCTAATAATGATCTGTTTTAATTTAGGACATCTAAATCTGTCATTTCTGAAGAGTTACAGATATCATTGGATGATGTCTTCAACGAGATTCAATCTCTTAATAAGAGGTTTACTTGTGGGCCTAATGGCATACCTGGTGATTTCCTGTGTAGGTGTGTCTGTACTCTGTCAAAACCATTACATAACTTATTTTCCACTTGTATTACATTAGATTATGTTCCAAGTGTTGCGAAGTTCAGTTTTATGTCCCTAATTTTTAAAACTGGAGATAGAAAATGTGTTGAAAACTATCGCGGGGTTGCAATACAATCAGCAATCCCTAAAATATTTGACGATTTGGTAACCAGACAAATAATCCATACGTCCAAACATTTATTCAACACTCAACAACATGGGTTTGTGAAGGGTAAATCTACTATAACCAACTTATTGGAATATCAAGATTTTCTTAATAATTCTTTTCAAAAACATGTACTAGTTGATGCCATTTACACATATTTTGCGAAGGCGTTTGACAGGGTTCAGCACTCTATATTGACTTCAAAGTTATATTCCTATGGATTTCACGATTTAACTGTGAGGTGAATTAAAAGTTTTTTAGAAGAACGTCGACAAATTGCTAAGATTAATAATTTTAAATCTAATCCAGTTCAGATAACATCAGGTGTACCTCAAGGCTCCCACATCGGACCTATTTTATTTCTTATTTTTATTGATGATATTTGTAATTGCTTTATATATTCGAATTGTTTAATTTTTGCAGATGATTTGAACGTGTATCATTGTATTGACGATATTTCTAATTGTTTTGATCTACAATTCGATTTAGATAATCTATTCAGTTGCTGTGTCAGGAATAATTTGTTTTTAAATATTAAAAAATGTAAATCTATAACTTTTAGTAAAAAGGCAATAACTATTGACTTCATATATAACATCAATGATGTCAACCTTAAAAATGTATCGGTTATAAGGGATTTCGGCATTTTATTGGATTCAAATTTATCTCTTTCATGTTATATTTTTCAAATGTGTAATAAAGCATTTCGATTATTGGAGTTTTTATTGAGACATTGCAAACATTTTAACTGTGATACATTAAGGACAATTTATTGCGGATTAGTTAGATCTAATTTAGAATATTTTTCACAAATTTGTTCACGACGTTATAAAAAGTACGTAGGTAAGATAGAATTTGTCGAGAAAAAATTTTGTTCTTACATTTCTTTCAAAATAAATTTACCATTTAATAATTATGAAATGGTCTACAAGTACCTGACTATTGATTCGCTTGAGATCCGCAGAATCAAATTGAATCTTTGTTTATTACACATAATTCTGGGCATATCTCCACTGATCTGCTTCAATTAATACATTTTCATGTTCCTCAAAGTAATAGATTATCCAGACAAAAACCACTTTTTAGATTGAATATAGTTTCTACAAATTATATGTATTATTACTTTCCCTATATAGTATATATAGGGGGAGTATTGTTATCGTGATTTAAAAAAAAAATTTTTGCGGAAATATCCGTTTTGGGGTACCCTGAACCTAAAACACTAATTTCTGGAAAAAAATGTTTTGTGTCTGTGTGTGTCTGTCTGTCGGTGGGCGCTGTATCTCCAAAACGAATTATCTGTTTGAGATGAAACGTCAAACTTAAGGTTTTGTCGTTAAAAACTGGAACTGAAAAGCTTTTGGTTAACATTCAAAAATCGGAAGTTGATGTTTACTCGAGCCCGTTTATGGTTTTTTTTTCCGATATTTTTTTAATATGCAAAATATTACACCATTTTTCAAACAAAAGTTAAAGAGAACAAAAAACTGAAAAGTTTTATTCGAACATATTTTCCGTAAAATAGTTAAATTTCGAGAAAAAAAAATTGAAAATTTTGACATTTTATAACCAATTTCTAATAAACTATTAGAGTTATAGAAAATGTATATAACAAATAAATGTAGAGAATTAAACTGGATAAATTATTAATACTAGCGTTTTTGCGTAAACCTCATAGTTTTCGAGAAAAATATATTGAAAGTACTATGATGGCTACATCACCATTTTAGTCCTTTATTGCGATGCATGAGGTATGCTAACAAACTCAATTATAATAAAAATTTTGATTTATTTGTTAATTCATATTATTCATTGAAAATTGTATTAGGGAAAATTTCATTGATTACTTTATTGTAAATAATTTATTGATGTTAATTTTAATTTTATGTTTATTTTTGTAATATATTGAGTAAATTTAATCAATTGTTATTTGTATTTATAATATTGTTTTTCACTTGTACTAATTGTCATTTAGTTTATATCTTTATCTTTATTATTGTAATGTTTTGTAAAAAAGGCGTCAACTGTTGAAATAAATAAATAAATAAATAAATATATGCGCATAAGTCCGGAAATAAATGGAAAATGTCTGTATGTCTCTTTCAAGATGAGTTAAATCTAACGAAACCTGTTCGCTGGCGAAGCACTTCGAAGAAAATGGTAGCCTTTATCTATCTATGCAATGTCCGATGGTCAGTTTTGAATGATAAACACCAATTTGTTTCTCGGAAGTCTTTGGAAAAAGGTAAACCGTGGCCAAAGACGCATCACTATTCACCAGGACAATACGAGCTCTCATACATCGGCTCAAACAAGAGAAGAAAATCCGAATTGTTAAGTTATCCACCATATAGACCTGATTTGATAACCAATCACTTTTTTATTCTCGCAAATTAAAAATGAATTATAACGTTCTTCGGCGTCTTAAGAAGTTGTTGACACAAACTAACATTAAATAACCTAAATACTATTTAGTACCATTTGATGTAAAAAGTTTTCTTAATGATAATCGAAGTTTTTAATTATTGTTCTCTGTCAACAACAGCCACGGACCGGTTTCGATCTATTTTGTATCTCATCGGCGTATCACAGTTGAAGACAGGGAAACGGAGCTTTACTTTTAATATTTTGACTGTCTAGGTAAGCGTATGTCAAGATCATACCATAAAGTTTTCATCTATTGCTTTAGGGTTACACTAGATCTCTCTTTGGGTGAATCACTACGGACAAATTATAACAAACTATCAACACCGACAATTATAACAATAATAATTATTATTATTATGGTTGCCGTTGACAGTGTTAATTATTATTATTATTGTTATAAATGTCGCTGTTGACACTTTCCTATAAGTTTCCGATGGTTATCCATTCAAAAAGGAATCTAGTAGAACATTAAGGCAATAGATGGCACCTTTATAGTAATAACTTAAATAATCAAAGAACCAATTAACAAAGTTATGCTAATTATATTGAATATTCCATTTATTAAAAAAAATATATTTCTATATTTGCGAGATATATTTCCCAAATGAAAATTTACAAATAAAAAAATACATACGCCTGCGGCAGAAGATATCGTTAATATTATTCCCTCTAAATCTGTTGCACAACACAAAAAACACAATGTGGAATTTACACCGAAACGATAATATCATACCAAAAGGTCTAAAGTGAAATGTTAATCCGAGGCAATAAAAAAACGGGCGAATATTCTGCGAAAATTACTTTTAATATTTGTTTTATGACCTGAAAATAAGTCATTGAAATGATATTATCCTCCAGTATTTTGCATGTTATGAATAATACAAATTAAATGCACACTGAAACATTATATATAAAAAGAGAGTGTTTTCTGTATTCTTTGTGATAACTCAAAAAGTTGAATTAAGAATGAAAGAAAAAAATTCGAATCATCAAAAAACTGCCACAGAAATATATTCGTGTATATACAAATTCATTCTTGAGTTAAGTGAAGATTTATTTAATAAATTTGTAATAAAACACTAATACTTTCTTCACAAATTTGCAAAGAAACCTTTACTGTTTTATTCTAAGTCCATGTTTTTGTATAATTATGTGATTCTATGTTCTTAATTTCATTTTATTTCCTATGTGAGTTCCATCCGCAAATAACTTTAACACACTTAGAAAATTTTAATTAAATTTAGTATTATTGTACATAAGTGTTGTTCTAAATATGAATTGCATTATAAATAAGACCAATAATCTGTTATATGTAAATTCACTATTACAATAAAATTATTTGTAGTGCTTATAAAATAAGCATGTTTGAAAATTAGATTTAGTATTTAGGATCCCCAAAAATATATAATATTGAAATTGAATTATACATTTCATTTATTTTAATAATTTCATTAATTATAGTAATAACATTAGATAACGTTATTTTTATTTCTAAATGTTAATTGGATTTTAAGGAAGACCATTAATTTTCACTACCCTAAAATTAGTTTTAATAAAAAATCTTTGTAGCGGTCATAGAATCAGTTTGTTTGAAAGTAGGCCTGCTTTTATTCAAGTAAGCGATTGACGTGAAAAATATTTGGCACAATCGGTAGGATACCATAACACTCATAATATAAAAAAATTAATTTTAAATTTCTCCGTTATTCCAATAATTAGTAGACAATTTGTAATATTTTTTTAATACGATTGAGTCTTGCAGAAGTCAAAAATCAACTCTCATTTTCGAAATTTTAACATCTTTAACAAATATCCAATTAAATAAATAAATATAACATCTACAATTTATTTGCTTTAGTTTTAACATCGTAATCTAATAATATTATGTTATATTGTTCGGGATTACATGTTTTCTACAAGCTAATTCTGAACTGCTGAGATACTTAAGAATCGGAAAAGATGTAGTAATAATAAGAATCGTCCTTTTCAAATAACTAAAAATTTATCTGTGCTAAACGTCTTATTCAAGAAAAAAAAAATATTATTTATAAATAAATATCATATGAAATAAATAAATTAAAACGTATATGTCTATAAACTCTTTTCTGTATTTTATATCTGGAGATACAAAGAGTAATGCCAGAATATCTTGTTTATCGAAACAAGACCTTTAATTATATATATTATATCGACAATTAAATCACGATGAGATTATAATTTAATATGCTGCCTGGAATTAATTAATAGAACGTATATAATAATCAAAATTAAATTATAATTATTATAAAAGGAATTTATTGGGAATAATGAGTTTCATTAAAATAACCAAAGCGTGTTTCAGAAAGCCTGATGTAGGTGAGACAAATCATGTTTAAATATTTATGTGTTAATTTTATTCATTTATCTCCGTTCTCGTAGTTTTATTGTATCACATTCATTCATATAGGTATTTATTTTGTAAATAAAATTATAATTTAATATAAATTATAAAATAGTAGACGAACATACATATATACAGGGTAAGTTTTAGATAGTCTAAATGATGGTTTTAATGGAGAAAAGAAGTGTAGTTTAATGATACGAATAAAATGGCACTTTAAATGTTGTTGAAGAAATCTGTGGTAACTAGATATTTTGAAAAAAGTATCTATTTTTCAAATCAAATATATCTGGATTATTAGGACAGAAAAAACAGTTAAAAAGAAAATTGCAGATAATTATACGCAGGTTGATAAAATTACACCAAGAAAAACTATCGTCATTACTTTCTGAGATATAACTTACATTTTAATGACGCTTTGGCCTCATTCGATAGATTAGTCTTCTCTTTAATTCAATATCACATATAATGTTAAGTTTAATTATACATCAAAAATAGGCTAACTAATTTTTGATTTATAATAAAACTTAAAATTATCTAATGAGGAAAATGATCAAAGTAAAATAATTGCAGTTGTTTATATTAATAGCAATATTGTAATCATTATATTTAAAGAGACAAACAAATGTGTTTGTATGTCTAATATGAGTATTATGTTTTCTTTAAATTTTAGGAATTCAAATCAATATTTAAAATAATAAACCAACGTTTCATAAATATAGAGACTTTAGCTAACTGAAAAGTTGAGGCTGTTAGTTGTTGAAAGTTCATATTCTAATTACTTTGGTAAATTTTCGTAAATGAAATACGATAACACTTTCAAATATCAATTCTTCGCCTGAAGAAGACACAGTTTGTCGAAACAATTGTCGCGAACAGCAAAATAAATATTTGAAAGTGTTATCGTATTTCATTTACGAGGCTTTAGCTAGTTAAATCAGCTGATTTTTTCAAATAGCTTCGACATGACTCTTGATAGTTTAAGTTTAGCATAATTTTTAATGCTTTTTTTCTGTATAAAAAATACTTTTTCTGCCGAACTACTGCTCCATAGTGCATATATCCATAACTCATTATCGACTCGAAATCTGATTTATATAAGAGTAATAATGTGTCGTCAAATAATTTCTTTAGTAACCGATCATCTAGGTTACTAAAGAAATTATAGAAGTGGATTTTAGTTTATAAATTAACTTGTCGCAGTGTGTGTTCCAGTTTAAGTTGACATCGATATTTATTCCTAAGAGTTTTGTATCATTACTTATATCAAAACTGAGAAATTTATCCTTACAACTTGGGTTCTGTTCAGTTGTGAATTAGTTAACTTCTTTGCAACTAGAGGGTTTGTATGGTATATAGCGTTAAAATACTGAAAAGACTTATGTATCAAGATTTCGTGTTTCAAAGTATCAAAAGCTTTGGAGAAGTCAAGAAACCTGTCTATTGGAAACTATCCCCTCTCAAAAGGACGAATATATTCGATAAAGCAGCAATCGTGGAGCAATTATTTTTAGCCGCGTTGTGATGAATGGAATATTTTGCAATGTGTGAGAAATGTTATAGGTATATAGTATACGAATGACGGTGTGTTTTTCGATGCAGCATTTAAGTGTTATTACACAGGTAAATACAAATCAGAAATTTACCAATTTTTGTGACAACGAAGTTAACACTACGTTCTGGAAGGAGTGGAATTTGCATTTAATGATTGCGTAATATTTACAAGATAAGTATTACCTTCGTTAACAAACACTTTGCCGTTAAGATCATATAAAACATATCTAAAATATTAAACCTTAGTAAATAGATATTTTTGGAAAAGAATTATAAACTGCAATAAAATATTGTTATATATTTTGGCTTTAAATTACTCATCAAACTTTCTTAAATTTAAATTAATTATACATTTAGCCAGGTGTTTCTGTAAAACCGATATAACTAAAATATTGATTATGTAATAAAATATGAACATATCACGTAATTCTAAAAGAAAAGTACAAAATAGAAACACTTGAAAAATTTAAGAGTATCATGGCCAAAAGCTACAAAATCTTTTTTAATTTTCGTTTTTAAATTTTTTTTAAAATCATCATATTTGGAGCTTCTTTTATTATTAATAGTTTAAGTTGTTAATTGTGATTGTGTCACATACCATACCGATTTGATTTTGTTATCATTATTAAAATTGTATCAGCTGTTCTCAGTTTTTGTTTTGCAGTTTATTACAATATTCCATATTTACGTTATTATATATTTAACTTTCTCACTATAATCTTTTGCCACTAAAAATAGACATTTTTTAGCTGCACTAGTTTGGGGGCCACCATTCAAGAATTAAAATAATTCATATTGGGAATTATGTTATCAATTGTGGATTATTCTATTAGAAGAAGATACTGAATTATTGTTTCCTGTTTAACAACAACTGTAGAACGCTTTTAATCTATTTTTCATTTTATCAGCATAGAGGAGTTGAAGACGGAGAAATGGTATTTTACTTGTAATTTTAAAGCTGCAAGACTAGGCAAGCCATTCAGGTGACACCTAATGTCTAAAGCGTTAATTTCCCTAATTGAGTAGATACCATCAAAGGCAATTAATTTAATAGTTTGAACTTGCATGTTCTTGCGCATGGTTTACTAGTAATTATATCGGTAAGATTGATTACATTTTTGTAGAGTAACCGATATTCTGGTTATAATGTGTATTCAGGTAAAAGAGAAGCTATTGCAAAAATGAAAAAAACAGTTGATTAACAGTAAAATTCTAGTTCTAAATAGTTTTAGATTAACTTTATTAATATTTTTAATATTATAGCATGTATTCTATAATAATAATATTTATTTCTATAGAAATATACAATATTGTAAAATATACATATTTAAATATACTTAGTACAGGAATGAGCGCCAAATAGAACAAGTATCATGTAGATTACATACATACTAAAATTATAACTTATACTTAAGAAAATCTCTACATAGTAGGGTTCTAGATCTGATAATATTTGAACAATCTTCCTCTTAAATATATGTATATTTGTGTCTACCTTCAAGTTGTTGGGTAAGGTATTATATAATTTCATACATATATAATGTGGATTTTTTTCTGTAAAACTAAATTTGTGAACCGGATATATACAATTATTTTTATCTCTTCTGTTGTGCGAATGGACATTCATATTATAGCTAAACAATTGTCTTTTCCTCCATATAAATAGCAGAATTTATATAGCAAGTATATTAAGCCATTTTGTTTAAATACATTTCTACAGGAACTGTTTGGTTTTAAGCCAACCATTGCTCAAAATGCTCGCTTCTGAATAATACAAATTTCGCTTATTTCAGTAGAGATACCCCAATGAATGATACCGTATATTAAAATACTTTCAAAATTAGAATAATACACCATTTTTACAATTTCAAAAGATACGTAGTTTTTTAAGAAGCGGTTTATAAATTTAGTTTTGCTTAATTTTTTAGAAATATAATTTATATGCTCCGAACATTGTAATTTATTATCGGTAAATAAACCTACAAATTTAGCTGTGCGTAACACCTTCAGATAAAAATCACCTTATGAGATTTTGTGGTGTTTTGGTAAACTCACTTTTCTTGAAAAAAAATGCATTTAGTTTTATAATTATTTAAAATCAATCTGTTACATTTGAACCAATTAAATAATAGTTTTAATGTAAATGCAGAATTATCGCATAACCCTTCCATATTTTAACCTTTGATATGTTTGTATCATTGACGTAATTTACAATTTTAAAATACGTGTTTAAATAAATATTTTATAAAAATATTATACAATAGTAAACCTAAGATGCTACCCTGTGGGACCTTGTTAATAATATCTAACACCTTTGACTGCAAGCTCTCTGCAGTTTCTTTCATTTTTATTAATTCTAGAATAATTATTTTTTATTCTATATTTTCCATCAATAAATCAGCTGTCAGAAGACTTAATAGGGAACTCATTGACAAACGTATTGCCTTTTGGAAAAACTGATTATTAAATTGTAAATAATTTTGTTGTAAACAATACAGATCTAATTTTGTTATACAATAAAAATTTTTTAGGCATTCGTTTGTTACTATATTTGAAAACATACTTGTTATATCGAAACAATACCAGTTTGGATCTTTGATTTTAACCCTTTACACTCGTAATTATTCTTTAGACCGTTGGCAGATAATGTGAAATGTGTTCAAATTTAACTAGAAGGTTTACCATCTATAAATAAGAAATTTTAAAATTATAATAACCCCTGAATACACCCCTTGATCTAGGACGTGGATGTGGTCACATAATCTTTTATTTTTTAACGTGTCAAAATAATTTATTGAAACTACTGAGAATACTTAACTATAGTACGCTATAATACAATAAAAATCTAGGGAATATAATTCTATAAACAATATTTAGGAGCGGTTCATAATACCGGCACCTCCACCATATAAATCAACTTAGAACTACTCAAAACAGAAATGTTTGGTTAAATCATCACATGTTGGCCAAAGCATATCTGTTTTCTATAACTAGTAAGATAGTTCAATTGAGTTTTTAATAGAAAATTTAGTGACAAAGTTTGTGTACTTTTTAATTTCGGTTCTCATAAGTTTATATTGGGTCATACAATCTCAGAACTAGTAGATTTTAATTAATTATTTGAAATTCATCTAAACTAGACAAAATAACAGTGTTTTTGAGTAGATTTTTAATTTGTGCTTAAAATAAGGAGGTTGGATGTTTGAAACTAAGTTTTCTTGAGTTATTAATATATTTTTTTCCTTAACTTTAATCTATATGCAGAATAACAATTGATTTTTCAACTTTTGTGGTGTAAAAGGAATTAAGCGAAACTCTGGATTTGATAGATTTGTTGGTATATAAATTAAACTGTGAATTATTCGAATAAGCCGTTATTATGTTTAGTATTTGTGCTCTAGCAATAAGAAATTCTTTTTAGTTTTCTAAGGCAATTCCTGACTATACTACTGATGAAATTTTTCCAATTTGTTTTTAATGCAGGGACTCTATTTTTTTGTTAAGAAAGATTGTTTTGACGCACTAAAATTATTTTTTCTGAGCCTTTATTGCATTTTGAATTGCACATAATGAATTAAATTTATGTTTGTGGAGATTCTATACTTTTTTCACTTGATTAAAATTTTTTTGAATAATTTTACTAGCATTTTGTCGAAATTGACAATTAATTACACAATTTTGTCTATTGCTTAAGTAACTTTGAAATATTTTTAGAGGAACTCTTCTAATTCCAAAATCCTCAAAAACTTCTAACAGTATTTTATGACTTATTGTGTGAAAGACCGTTTGGGCTTGCTAAGGAAAGATGTAGAAAAAAACATAGATTACGTCTTCTGTAGATACGCTTTGTCTGAATTTGTATTAATTATGTGTTACTTAAGCAATAGACTAAATGGTGTAAATTAATAATATTGAGTAGAGAAAGAAAAATTTTAAACTGTATAATGTTCTTTCTGTGTCAGGCTATTTATCAAATAGATTAGACTAAATTGGAAATATTATGTGATATATAAGAATGTTGCAAAGTGTTTTATAGCAAGTTGTATAATATCCAGGATAAACATGTTACCAAGCGCAAAGACAAAGTTAGTAAGAAGTAAATATACTCTATAGTTTAATGCGGAAATTATTGCTCTAATAAAATTAAAAATTAAGTAACTGAAATAAGGAATTTCTTTGCTAAATAATAAAAATAAGCTAAATTATAGCAGATATTTCGCAGTTACTGAAGAAAATGTAAATAATGATCTTAGTTTATTCTGGAGCTTTACTAATAAAAATAAACGACAGACAAGAATACGAGGATCCAGAAAATATTCCAATGCAGTTCTGGATATACATAATATATGGATATTGTCAAAGGCTTAGCCTTACTATTTAAGACCTCTTACCCTTCCGAAGGTAATATCGAAGATGTCTGTCCTTGTTTATTACAAATTGTACAAATGTCAAGTAGCGATAATAAAATTAAAACATCTTGGTCTATAATTATTAACATTATGGGAAAAACTAATAATCGCAAAGAATCTAACAATTATTTACTAGGTATGATGTATGAAAAAATCCCGTATCCAGTAAATATATATATAATTTTTAATATTATCTCTTCATTAAAAAATAAAACATCTTATGGTCATGATGAAATACCAATGAAACTAATCAAGGCAGCCATAAAAGAACTTGCGGGGCCTCTTACTTATTTAATAAATATTAGCATCGAAAGTGTAATATATCCTGAATGTTTTGAAGGTAGGTATTATAATCCCAATATTTAAAAAAGAGAACACAGCAATTTTTGTAATTATAGACCAATAACTTTGTTATCAGTCTTCTCGAAAATAAGGTGATAGCAAATCGAATAATGAATTACTTTCTATCACAAAATTTACTTGATAATGCACAAAATGGTTTCATAAAACACAAGTCAACGAACACGGCCATTTTTGATTAATTATTTAAAATCATGAATGCCTTCGAGAAGTCAGAGATGCCTTTTCTTGACTTATCGACGGCCTTTGATACCGTAAGTCATAAAATTCTTCTTGAAAAACATGACCACTATGGAGTAAGAGGGTTAGGCCATAAATTAATTAATTCATATTTAAATAATAGAAAGCATGGAATAAAAATCGGAGATAATATATAAGAGTCAAAAACAATTAATATAGGGATTCCCCGAGGTACTATTTTAAGTCTATTACTATTTGTCATATACGTTAATGAGCTACCTAAAATTATTAGTGAGTAAAATATGTTTATTACAACATACGCGGACGATAATAGCCTATTAATATCTAACGATTATAAAGCTGAAAAAATTCAAAAGGCTAATGTCGTTTTTAATGCTACCAAAAATGGATACAAATGAATAAACTGTTAATAAAGAAAACAAAAACCAATATTGCTATATTTAAAACAAAAAATACTCAAAATGTGCCTAGTGAAATTCATATAAATAATCAGAAGTTTAAGATTAAAGATAAATCAATATTTTGGGTTTGGTAATCGATGGCAACTTAAATTGGTATTCTCATTGTGAACAATTATTATCACTATTAAGCTCAGCCTGCTACGATCTGAGAATTTTAAAACAAAACCTGGAAACCTCCACTGTTATCACAGTATATCAAGCGAACTTTGAAAGCTTGCTAAGATATGGTATAATTCATTACGGCGGTTCTACGAATGCAAAACATTTACTTATAGTTAAAAAACGCGCACTGAGAATTATATTGAACCTAAAATTTAATGAAAGCTGTAGAGGTAAATTTAAAGAATCTGGAATAATTACTTTTTACAGTTTGTACATATATGAAATATTACTTTTTAATTTAAAACACAAAGAAAAATTTATTTCTCATAAAACAAATCATACATATGATGCACGAAATATTAGCAAGTATAATTTTCCACTCCACCGACTTTCCCTTTTTGAAACATCCCCTATGTACGTTGCACTAAAGATCTTCAATGTTCTGCCAAAAATCTTGCAAGATGTATTTAAAAAGCAACAAAAAAATTTCTCATAAAAAAATAATGTTATACTGTAGAAGATTATTTTGTTTGCAAATAATTTCATTCTAGATTTAATTTTTGTTTTTTCTATGACGTATTTAATTAGCTATAGAATTTGATTTTATTGAATGAAAAATAAGAGTTGTGTAGTTTGCGCTGACTGCGGCCAAAACTTTTCTACTTTTATATTTTAGTACTGTACAGTTTTTTAAAAATCTAATTTAGTGGCGTTTTTCGGGATTGCTGAAAGCTTACTATTTTAATTGCTTCTTAAATATGATATCAATGAAA
The DNA here is from genome assembly GCA_963969525.1 of Ontholestes murinus. Classification (NCBI taxonomy): domain Eukaryota; kingdom Metazoa; phylum Arthropoda; class Insecta; order Coleoptera; family Staphylinidae; genus Ontholestes; species Ontholestes murinus. The sequence continues at coordinate 46,499,136 of OZ018393.1, read as the reverse complement.
ACATAGTTCAGTCATAGTTAAACTCAACTAGTCAAAAATTCTTTTCAAAATTTCATGTTATAGCTTAGTGTAGTCTCCAGGATATCTTAAATATATTAATGCCTTAGAAAAAGTGAAAAACAATTTCTAAAATATCTTTATTTCTTTAAACGTGGCACTTGTTTCAATTTCAACTTATTCTCTCAAACGTTACTACATGAGTTTCAGATATAATTAAATACACAGTAAAAACATATATTATATCTAATAAAAGTCTATAGATTCTCCTCACGATACAAACGCACTTTTCCTCAGAAAACTCCATGTACCAAACACAATTTGCACTCATCTCTATATATAATGATAATAATAATAATAATATTTATTGTATTGATACATTTCAATACAATGTTTACACTCATCTAAGAAAACTATACATTAATTGTTTATTATTTAAAATGAAAGTTTACAAATTCATCATTGCTGAAGGGACATTCTATTATAAGAAGTTGTTTTATGTACATTTTGAATGTTTCTAAATTTAATAATTTGTAATTATAATGACGTACATTACTTTTTTAATATACTTTGTACTAATTTAAGTCAATTTATGAATGATTTGAAATCTTCCAGGTTTTCAAATTGTAATTAGTGTGGGGTAATATATATATATAATTAAAAGTTACGAAGTTTATAGTTACTGCTGTTATTATAAGCTGTAGATTAGGTTAAGTTAAGTTAATGTTCGCACTGCTTTTGTATTTTCTCTATAATTCGGCATACAATATACAACAAAGTGTCTTTATAGGATAGATTTACAAAGTTTCTTCGTATTTTTAAATTACTACTTTTCAATTGTCGAATATTAAAAAAAATAAAAATAAAAGCAGTTCTAACAGGTGTATATATATTATTTCATGTACCGAACTTCAAAATTATATATTTAGAAAAAAGCATCTATTATATTTTTTGTACGTTGTAAATGTAAATTTTAAAACGCCATTAAACATATTGTATCCAAATTAATAGCAGAAATATCGTAAAACTGATCAGAATTACCTAAAAATTACTCACTAAAATTTTATTTTCAAAAATTACTCAGAAAAAGTTAAACCATAAATTAATGGTTTTTCATCAGATTTAAAATCCAATTAATAATTTCTTAAAATGCACTCGATTTAAACTTACATAATATAGAAGTTATATTTCAAAAAATTATCAAACGATATTAATATATTACATTTTTCTGAGAAATGCAAGTAGATTGTCGTGGTTCTGTTTTTTCAACATTTTATTATGAATTGTGAAAGCAAAAACCTATTACATTATTTTATTTGAGATAGAATAAATGTTGATAAAACCAGAAGTCGCGAAACAAGTTGTTTTAAATATCGCTGAAGCTGACTAGTTATATTTGATATTTACTTATTTATCCAATGTGAAATAGCTATTTCTTAACTTGCATAAATTCTATATGTTTGTGTATAAAAAAAATTCAACTTCACATCGAAAGTGAAAGTCTAAAATTTAGAGCAATATAAATAAAATATATTTATAATTTTTGCTTATTTAGTTATTAAAATACTTTTTAAATTTACAATTACATAAATATAGTATTTCTTTCAGAGAATTTAAAAATGCATATCTTGTCGTACATCTACAACGATTAATCACTTATTGAAAAACTTTTCTAAAGAGTTTAACCGCGTGTCGCATAAATTACTGTTCGAGAAACTAGAACTATTAGAATTTAATAGTCGGGTTGTTAGTTGACTAAGGATTTTTCTTATGATCAGGTTTCAGATTGTTAAAATCGACATGTTTAAGTCTGTTCCAATTCGAGTGACATCAGAAGTTTCTTATTGTTTATTAATGATGTTATCGATCAATTTAACAATTTATTTTTATTTTACGCAAATAATCTAATAATATATCATGATATAAATTCTTATAATTACACCCAGTATTTACTAATAATAACAGTAATCTATATAATTTGGCAGATTGTTTTATCTTAAATCACTTGCAGATAAATATTAGTAAATGTAAAGTTAAAAGTTTCTATCATGGTCATTGTAAATTTGTAGTTAATTTAAGACTCAATATGGGAGAATATTGAAGAAATACACGACTTAGGTATTACTATCAATTGTAAATTTACAACCACTACTTACACTTAAAATTCTTAACAGGGCTGTAAAAATATTATGATTTGTCAATAGAATTAAAAAAGATTTCTGCACATATACTCCGAAGCTGCTTTACTGTTCAATAGTTCATTCACTAATTGAATATGAGTCTATTATTTGGAATCCCCACAAACAATTTTTAATAAATTATCTAGGAGTCAAAACAATTTTTTTAAAGTTTTTTAGTTATAAAATCACACTTCTTGGATTAACTATATAAATACGATAAATTAAATTCTTACTTAATCCATGGTAGAACATTTTTATATAAATGTTTTAATTAATCTTTTAATTAACTATAAAAATTTGCGATTTAAATATACTCCGAAAAGGCCTACGTTAATTCAACCTCGATTTTAATATTTTTGTAATATGTTGTTTGTTTACTTAGTTAAATTTAGTGTAATCTTATGATTGTCCATATGTGTATTCATATTCTTTTCAATGATTTAACCTAGTTTTTAAAACAACATTTAGTTTTGATTAACTTGTTTGTCGTTTTCTCTCTTTAAATGTATCGTGTATTTTTAATTTTTTTTTTCATTGCATAATATTCATTTAGTTTTCAATTAAAATTTCTTTCCATTATTTAATCTTCCTTTCCCTTTTATTCAAGTTACGTTATTTTAATGATCATATTTCCTTTGATATTAATTTATTCCAGTTATTCTTACAGCGCTATAACTTCTATTAAAAATATTTTCGGCCTTTCTAAAAGTCTTTTATTATTTATTAACGTATTATTAGTCTGGTATACACAAACTTGTGTTTACATTTTAAGAAATAAATAACATTATTATTAAATCTGTTAACTTTTTTACTATTTTCCGTTAGTATAACAAAATACTATTTTCTATCCCGATAAAAACTAAGACAATTACATTTTTTTATATTGAAATAAAATAAATTTAAAAAAATGAACTTGGTGTATTTACTATCAGACTCACGTATTATAGTATGTTAATATTATTATTTTCTGCATAATATAAACCTTAAAAAAATATATAATAATATATCAACTAATAATAACAGTGATCTTTATTCGCACAATTACATTTTTACATTTATATATACATAACAAAGACAATTAATGTGGTGTTAGTCCGTCTGGGCTATAGACCAGTGGTCTTTCTGCCCTGTCTGAATTTAATTTAACATAACAAAAAAGCTCTTTGCTAGCTTATATCAACTATTTTTCTTTGTTTATTATAAAATTTATTGTTTAATTTTTAACATCTGATGACATAAAAAATATGTCTAAATATTAATATTAAAAAAATAAATAACCAAATTTATTATGCATCTGTTATTACCAAGAAGAACCCAAACAATAAAATCTAGTAGCTCACCATCACCTCACGTTTATTCTATTCTTTACCGTAAGATTACGGCGTAATTATAAAACTCCTTTGTAACCAGCGTTCCCCCTGTCGTAAATAATCTGATTCCAACCCCGTTTCCTTCCTCCGCGTACAGCGATAAACAAGACCGTGTTGAATGCCCAAGAAAGAAGAAACAACACTTTTCGGGCAGTTATCCATAACGTTATGCATCTGAGCACGTCGCGAATAACAAGTAAATAAGTAAATAGGGCCGTAATTGAGTTTTCAAGTGTAAACACAGGGAATTTAATTCATGCTCGCAAAATGATACACACAATTAGGTGGTAACGTAAACAAGCGAAGACGTACCCGTCTTAAAACGCTATTGTTGGTTCTCCTGTGCGCTGTTATCCGTACAAGTTCTGGGCCGTTTTAATTTCAAGTTTTCAAACACTCACACTGAGATATTTCGATTAATAATTTTAACACTCCATATGCACTAAATTATCGTTGCACTGATCACAAGTTGCGTCCGTGGTGGAGGCGCCGGGCGTAACGCACGGACGTCCTGCTCTGGTAGGATTACGCGCGCCAGCACCGGAACTAGGACCGGAAAGAAGCAGGAGCGCTCTGGCTCACGTTACTCCCGCAACTGGAGGAATATTATCGGGAGACTCCCGGCTGGAGCGTCGGCGACACTGATGGCGCATGCGGTACCTATAAAGGCCAACCTACTGATAGCGTCCTTAAAACTGGTTATTTTTTCGGGGATGATGGATGCACTCTCGTCATTTATCTCGCGTAGGTATGTAATTTTTAAATTTTTATCATAACATGAGTTATTACGTCCAGTGTTGCGTGATCGGTTAATGGGGAATCTATACGTTCAACAATCAACGTATATCAATGACACAAACCGTAAAAAATAATAATGATATTACGTTCTGTTTGATTTAAATCCTTTAATTGAAATGTTTGTGATTTGCATTGACAGGGATTTCATTATATGTTTCATAAATATAAAAATTATATTTGTTTTACTTCTACAGTTGAGAGCTTACTAAAATATTCAACCAAATGTTATATATATAGTAATTGAAAATTGGATCGTATTTACTTATTTTAGCACTAATTAGATAAACACAATAAGTAAATAATTATATATACGAGGGCCTTCGGTAAAGCAGAACCCGTTTGGGAATATAAAAAATGATATATTGTTAAATATGGTCCTGCAGAAAGCAAAGATCAAATTTAAAAGAGGGCCAACTGAAGTATATACTTCTGGATTATAAGGGTATTTAATTCTAAGCTCTCAGGCTCTGTTGTGTTTTTAGCTTATTCATCTATGACTTGGAGATTCAAATAAGGCAACCATATATTACTGTTTAGTTTTTATTTCCTCTTTTTTCCTTTTTATTTTTGTATTCATTGCTTAAATCCTCTTCATTTTCTTTGAATGAAATTACATCTGATGCGCTTATTTTCATCAAACTATTATTTTTTCTATACGCCTCATCTTTTATCACATACATTTACAATATCTTACTTTTACCTATTTTCCTTCTGCTATATTTGTAATTTCTCTCTGTATTTGTCTTTCCTCCCATGTTAGATAATTATCGATGCAGATTGTTGTACCCTTTAATTAATTTTTTGCTTCTATCATTTTTATTTTTGTTTCCCAATTTGCTAATTCTACTATTGTAAGTGCATTTCTTCTTTCCTTGTTTATCGTATTTACTTTCATATTGTTTACTTATAGTTGTAGTTTTTTTATTAAAAAGGCTTTTAACCTCTTCCTCTGGCTTTTGTGATTTTGCTAGCACTTTTGTTCGTTAAAATTATAAATATATTCTACAGTATTCTTAATAAAGCGTTGATAGTGATCCTGGAGGAATATATACCACCAACTAAAAATTTTACAGGCACTATTGGACAGATACAGATACAAGGTATCTCAAAAGAAAGTTTATACTTCTAAAGCTTCCTGTTTGTCAATAAGTAGTCCGGCTTTTGGGTATTAAGTCGCTATGGAGCGTTTTTCAGGAGCGAACCGCTCATTATGGGTGCAAGGGCTTTATCAAAATTGAAGAGGATGATCACGGAAAGATCTGGTAGATTGTAGATTATATATCCGATTTCAAAAGTTTAAAAACGCATTTTAATTAACCTTTAATGTCCTGCAATATTTTGGACCTGAATTAGGACCTGTTCATTAAGCTGTGTTTACAGAATATAAAGTATAAATTATACAAGTTAACCTATAATAGACATGATGGTATTTCAGGATATAAACATAGGTTAATTTGTATAATTTATATCTTGTATAGGGTAAGCATATCTTAATCAATAGAACTTAATGTCCAAATCGAAGTCCTAAAGATTGCATGGTATATGGAGACTGCCTTCCTCGTCCTCTTTCAATTTATTATGGTAAGGCCTTGTTCGAAATGATATATACATATTTCTGTACTGACATTGTCATATTGTAATATTTTATACAGTTAATGTAATCAAACACGTCATAATAGTAAATTTTTAATTTTGGAGTAATTTACTTTGCAGTATATCATAATAATACCTACTATTATTAAATTTATGATTATAGTTTAAGTTCTTCTTTTTGGCTTTTTCTTCTTTTCCTGTCTTTTGGCCCAATTCTAACCTTATTACTAGTGTCATTACAGCTTATCATCCGTATAATTGTGATTCCTATCTCTAATTCATCTTGGGTGGAATTTTATGGATTTATTAAACCCAGCATACATAAAAGAGCTCAATGATGAAGTAGTAACCCAAACCAATTCGTGGAAAATCTGCAAGTAGAACGCAGATGGTATAAAAGATAAAACTTCAGAACTAAAGTGGTTATGTGTAGTTTAGACATTCATATCGAGCTTTCTCATTACATAGCAGATATATTAATGGCCATAATGTTCACAAACTCTCCTATCTAGGTTACAAAGTTGGAGTTGGAATCGCTATATACGTAATTATATTGATTTTACCGTTCTAGAAAGTCAAATACACAAAATCTGGAAACAACGTCAAATATCGTCGGCATAACCTGTGAAAAAGTTGGTCATTTCCATTTATCATTCATCATCGAAACCATTACGATAATTTTTTTACAATTTTTTTACATATATGGTTCAAATAGGGTTGACAATTTTTTCCAGAATATTTCGAGCCCCAAACTATGAGTTTATTCCAAGTTGCTTCAAAGCAACCTTAGTGTTAAATGACAACTTTATTTTGTGCAGCCGAAAAACGTGACAATCAAGTTGATTTGTTTGCTGTCACACCACCGTACGATGCAGAGGGGTCCGTTACTCAACTGCTTCTGGTCCATGGACCCTCTTCCTTTTGATTTAAATGTTCTGCTGATTTTAGATTTAGAGGGCACTTCCCTATTCGATCGTTTCGAATTGAACCCATGCACCAAATCTGTCTATCGCTTAGAGGTAGCGCTAGATTAAACGAGGCAAACCAGTTATCGAAAAATGCCTTCGGGTAAAGTTTTTGTTAGCTCTAAAACAATGTTACTGGACAATCCATAAGAGCCACAAGTTTCCTCACCAATATAAACAGAGAAGTCGTGCATGATGCCTGTACTGCTAGCTCCTGTAAAAACCTTGAAAAAACGATCGACCCTTGAATGAAATGATTTGTTCAGCTTCAGCCTGTTTCTCTTCAGGTGGAATTTCATTAATAATTTTATTATTGTTCCCCTAAGACCAAATCGTGCTCAATGTCCGACAGATTTGGATCAAATAGAATATCATTTATATCACCTTCATTCCATCAAAAAACATACTGCTTCGACATAATTATAGTTGAAACTAACGACACTTCTTTATGTAGCTCGTATACTGAAACTAATGTTTACGAAATGGAACAACACAGCCTTTTCAGTCACCACCAATACCAAGGTTGCTTTCAAACTAAATATTAAGTTTATTTAAAGCAACCATGGTACTGAAAGGGTTAATAGCAGCCATCCATGGAAAAAATGTCCTTATCTACCTTGTGGAAGACAAAGCCGTCGCGTTTGCGGATAGTATGGAATCGCAATTCTTGTCAAATGAAGACGCGAAAAAGCACTTAATCGACTTCGTCAAAATAGCAACAAGTAAGAAGACGCATGGACACAATACATACAACTTCAACGGCCTCAACAATTTTTCACTCAAGGCAATTGTATTTCTCATAAACATCTAAAACGCTTGTCAACACGTCAATTTGATATTCTTTATTACTTTTTCTAGAGTGTTGGATACCATTAACTATCAACTGCTTCTAGAAGTACTGTCTAACTTTGGAGTTAGAAGATTACCCATTCAATGGATAAATTGTTTCTTCAGTAACCGGTTTCAATTGGTGTTCGCTCAGACTATCAAAGGGTTACTCCGCATGGTTCCGGGATCTCACTTACCCTATTTCATATATTTATTAATATTTTAGCGGTAAGTCTGCACAATTAGCAGTCTTAATTTTCTATGCAGATATATTATAGTACGTGTAACAACGCTAGAGGAAGTAACTCTTATGAATAAATAAGGAGTTCATAACTAAAATGGATACAATAAAAATTTTAGGTGCTTTTTGACTGCCAACAAGATAATAAATTATTTCAATTAGAAGTAAATTTCAAAATCATCATCTTTAAATGACCATTGAAAAGAAATATAAAATCGCACTTAACGAAACATTTTTTATGCGTAGCATTTGATCGCAGCTAGCATGATGTACTGATTTTTAAATTGTTTCAAATGCCTAGTGAAACTCATCCAAAAGTTTATCTCCAAAAGAACCTTCTCAGCTTAATATGAATGTGCTGTTCTCAAATCGACAGAAAAGTTTGGCGGCGTCCTACAGGGATCTGTGCTTTTTTCACCTTGTACAATATATAACTACACAAAATATCAGCTTCTGGCCACATACTAATAGCACAGCACGCAGATGACGCCACATACGTGTATCGTAGAAAATATATGCCGCATATGGTGCGCAAAATTGAAGCCGACCTTGACAAATGCAAAAAATGACACTCGGATGGCAAATCCTATTGGACCCAGAGGAAAGCTTTCTCTCATAGATTTTTATTCTCTTAGATAACGTCACATTCATGCACATCTCAATTCCATAGGTTGGTCAAGTTAAATGCCTTGTTTTGCAATTTGGAACAAACACATCCAATATGCCATTTCGAAAACCAAATCAGCGTTTCCAGCTAAAATCACTACTTTCCAACAAAGTCAACCATATATTACTAATTGATCATACATGTTTTTTAGACTATTATATATTGTCTTATAAAATTTCCTATTTTATATGTTCTTAAGTTTGTACAATTCCTTCAACATCTTGAACATTTCTAATATTTCATGAGAAATCCATTCTTTGCAAACTTTATTATTTGATATGTTTTTTTATTGTGAGTAGAACTTCACAAATTAATCCATGTTAGTTAACTGTTGTATACATTTTTGCCTATTTTCTGTACTAAATACTCTGGGAAATTTTAATAATTGAAAAGAGTGATCTGGTAAAAACGTGTCGTCTATTTTGGTTTCAAAGCCCTCAATATTACAAAAGACTTTGTCGATGAAAGTGGCTGAGTTTACTGTAATACGCGTATTTTGGTTAATACATATTTTTAAATTATATTCTCTAAAAATATGAATGATTGTTTTGGTTTTCTTACATTTACGGGAAAAATTTATATTTAAGTCCCCACAAAAAAATATAAACTGCATTTTGGCAAAATACAAAATATCTGCCGAATTCTCTTCGAGTAAAATTTCTAATAGGCAATAGCTCTTCACCACTGCACAAGAAAAATACAATGATTTGTCATACACCAAAAGTAGGTCAAAAGCTATATTCTCCGACAGCCAGACGCTACTAACAGCACCAAGCTCCACACAGGTAAAACTCTTTATGTTCCATTTCTTTATTTTCAGATAACTGACACGTGTTTCGGTCCTTGCGGATCATTATCAAAGTTAAAGAAACACGTATCAGTTATCTGAAAATAAATAAATGGAACATAACAAGAGTTTTACTTCTCCTAATTTGAAAATTTGGTTCCATCAAGGGAGTAGCAGAACAAGTATCGATCCATAAAAAACGGGCGAAGACACAGACCTAAACCTGGTGGACGAACTCGCCAGGTCAGAGACAGGCGAAACAGTTCCATAAGAAACAATCGCCAAAATTCACGACCGAACTTCTGGGCCAAGACAGGAAAATGGTCAAAACAATAGTAGGTCTGATGACAGGACACTGCAAGCTCAACAAATATATGAGCAAAATAGGCCTGAAGGAAGAAGCACCATGCAGATCTGACTATAGGAAGAAATAGACTCATTCCACAATCTATGCCATTTTGAGGGCCTTGCAAGGATTAGACACCAAAAGCTGGTCACTACAAACCCAAGAGTGGAGAGCTATACCCCCTTCTGTCAGTGCTAATAGGAGTAACCAAAGAGGCAAAGCTAGAACTGGTATCTGAGATAAATTTGATCCACAATTGATCTAAACTGGCGCTGGTGCCACCCATATTACATCTATCTATCTACTATTACTAATGGCCAGCTCTCTGGTTTAAGAAAAAAAAATTCTTGACCTTCTAAAATTCCTACCTTAAATGAACTCTAAGTGATTACACGGATTCTAGATATAAGTTTTATTATAAATACTATTGTTAATTTTCGTATTTTAGTTAATTAAGGATTTTAATTGTTTTTTCGTAGTCTTTTTGCACGAGCGATATGTGTTTGTTTCTCCATAGCTTTTATTTCGGGTGTCCGATGTGCCAATTATCAGCTGATTTTGTTGTTTACTTTTTTGCTTCTCCGTCTAATAACTGTAGAAAAGTCAAATTGTGTGTTTATAATGACTTTATAGACATGTGGACATTTAATTAAGCAAAGGTGTATAAATTTTTCAAGAAGTTTACCTAGTGCACAAAGTAAACCGATAAGACAATGATTTTTAGGGAATTTGTGGTCTTTAGCGGGTTTAAGTAATAGAACTATAGTGGCATGACTGCATATTGGCAACAAAACAAGCGTTTTAGATGTATATGAGAAATACAATTACCTTAAGTGAAAAATTCTTGAGCAGTTGAAGTTGATATTATTGTGTTCAGGCGTCTTCTTGTTTGATGCTATTTTCAAAATAGCAAATAGAAGTCAGTGCGTGCTTTAACCGTAGTCGGGTTTTTAGAGTTTGGTAATCGCTTGAAGTCATTCAGCGCTTTTTTAATTTTATTCATGGGTGGCAGGAGTCGCCACTATAGTTTTAGTGAAGTTCTTTCGGGGCGTCTGAAGTTTGTGAGTGGTCACGTCGATTCTCCTTTCTCAAAGGACATTTCAGATTCCGTAAAGCTCCTTCTGAATTTCATTTGTAATTTGTTGAGATCTTGCTTTATTTAGGCAACAGTATGTGCCTTGCCATGTACGGCGGACACGATTCTTTTATATGATTTTATTGAGAAGATATCGAGGGATATTGAGCGGATCGCACGAAGAGATTTTTTTTCTCTGGAGTAGCTTCTTCAATGGCTTTATGAATAACACCTGTGAGGATTTTTACTTTCTCACCCATTTCTTCACGAGTACATATCGTCTGTATCGAAGGTACGTGTTTCGTAATGGATTATTGAATAGCTTCCAGTAAGTAGCTTGGTATTTTCTTAAATCTGAATATTTCGGTATGGACATCCATTATCACTGAATTGTAAATGGATTATAATTCTGATGTAGCTCATAAATGTATATCGTAATCTATATGATTGACTACAAAAAAGTCCGGAATGACAGAACAGTGGTAACGGTATGTGTTTTGACTTATAGTCTGAATAGGCATCCTATAATGTACAACAATTTTTAGCTTCTATAATTAGTAATTCGACTGTGGCAGTTAGGATTCTTGGCATTTAAGTCGACCCGCATATCATGGAAATATCCTCGTTGAGGATTTTATCGTAATGGTTTCAATGGTGAATGATAAATGGAAATGACCAACTTTTTCACAGGTTTCCAGATTTTGTGTAATTGACTTTCTAGAACGATGAAACCGGTATAATTACGTAACTCGCGATTCCAACTCCAACTTTGTAACCTGGATAGGAGAGTTTGTGAACATTATGGCCATTAATATATCTGCTATGTAATGAGAAACCTCGATATGAATGTCTAAACTACGCATAAGCATATTAGTTCTGAAGTTTTATCTTTTAGACCATCTGCGTTCTACGTGCAGATTTTCCACGCATTAGGTTGGGTTACTACTTCATCATTAAGCTTTTTATGTATGATGGGTTTTATAAATCCATATGATTCTACCTAAAATTAATTAGAGATAGAAATCACTATTAAACGGATGATAAGCTGTAATGATACTAGTAATATGGTTAGAATTGGGCCAAAAGACAAAAAAGAAGATAAAGCCAAAAAGAAGAACTTAAACTATAATCATAAATTTAATAATAGTATATAGTATTATGATATACTGCAAAGTAAATTCTTCCATAATTGAAAATTTACTATTATGATTTGTTTGATTACATAATGTGTATAAAATATTCTTAAATCCATTTTAAATAATGACAATATCAGTACTTTTGAAATATGTATATATCATTTCGAACAAGGCCTTACCATGATAAATTGAAAGAGGACGAGGAAGGCAGTCTCCATATATCATGCAATCTTTCGGACTTGGTTTTGGACATTAAGCCATATTGATTAAGATATGCTTACCCTATACAAGGTATAAATTATACAAATTAACCTATGTTTATATCCTGAAATACCATCATGCCTATTATAGGTTAACTTGTATAATTTATACTTTATATTCTGTAAACACAGCTTGATTAACAGGTCCTAATTCAGGTCCAAAAGATCGCAGGACATTGAAGGTTAAATAAAATGCGTTTTTAAACTTTTGAAATCGGATATATAATCTACAATCTACCAGATCTTTCCGTGATCATCCTCTTCAATTTTGATAAAGCTCTTGCACTTACAATGAGCGGTTCGCTCCTGAAAATCGCTCCATAGCGACTAAATACCCAAGAGCCAGACTACCTATTGACAAACAGGAAGCTTCAGAAGTATAAACTTTCTTTTGAGATACCTTGTATCTGTATCTGTTTAATAGTGCCTGTAAAATTTTCAGTTGGTGGTATATATTCCTCCAGGATCACTATCAACGCTTTATTAAGAATTCTGTAGAATATATTTATAACTTTAACGAACAAAATGGCTAGCAAAATCACAGAAGCCAGAAGAAGAGGTTAAAAGCCTTTTTAATAAAAAACTACAACTGTAAGTAAACAACATGAAAGTAAATACGATAAACAAGGAAAGAAGAAATGCACTTACAATAGTAGAATTAGCAAATTGGGAAACAAAAATAAATATGATAGAAGCAAAAAATAAATTAAAGGGAACAACAATCTGCATCGATAATTATCTAACATGGGAGGAAAGACAAATACAGAGAGAAATTACAAATATAGCAGAAGGAAAATAGGTAAAAGTAAGATATTGTAAATTAACTACAGATAAGGAGATATATGTATGGGATAAAAGATGAGGCGTATAGAAAAAATAATAGTTTGATGAAAATAAGCGCAGCAGATGTAATTTCATTCAAAGAAAATGAACAGGATTTTAACAATGAATACAAAAATAAAAAGGAAACAAGACAAAATAAAAACTAAAACTAACAAAATAAATGAAAAGAACACTGACATAAATACATATAAAACAAATCCAGAAAATATTATGATAGGAATAGGGAACGTAAACGGGATAAAAGGAAAAGAAGAACTAAGATAAGAGATGAAAAAAATATAAATAATGGAGATTAAAGAAAGAAAGAAAAAGGAACGGGCATAAAAACCATTGAAGAAGGATATAAAATGATATAAACAGAAGTAGAGACACCCACCTTCGCACAATCTGGAGTGGGCATGATGATGAACAAGGAACAAACAAACATTATAGTCGATTCAAAACATGTAAACGATAGAATACTAGTAAAAAATAAACGAAAGAATATGCAATCATAATAATATATGCCCATATGATAATGCAAAAGCAGAAAATAGGGATAATTTCTACATAATATTACAAAAGGAAATTAACGAAATAAGACACAATATTACAATAATAATGGGCGACTTTAACGGAAGAGAAGGAAACCAAAATAAAGGAATGGAACTATGCCTAGGAACAGAAGGAGAAAAGACAAGGAACGGCAGCGTAAGAAGAATAATACAACTATGTATAGAAAACGAAATGACAATCACAAATACAAAATTCAGGAAAAAAAGACAGGCAAAAATATAATATCGAAATACACAGCAGAATAGAAAAATCGATGATCGACTACTTCCTAGTAAGTAAAAATATATGGAATAAAGTAACCGATGTATCAGTAGAAAAAGAGCAGAACTAGCCAGCGACCCCTACCAAGTAAGAATGAAACTAGCTACAAGAAAGAAACTGATAATAAACCAAAAAAGAAAGATAATTAAAGAAAAAATAAAAGCATACACTCTAAAAGAAGAAAGCATAAAAACATTATACCATAGAAACCTATACGAAAAGAGACAAAGAGGAGGATATAGAAACAACATGTGAAAATTTTTCAAAAAAATAGGGTAAAGCAAGCAGCCCAAGCAGCCTGCGGAATAGCAAAAAATGGGAACTATGAAAGAAAAATGCGGAACAAAAATAAAATATTTAAGTAAGAGAGATACAAAATCCTATAAGGAGCACAAAGATGAAATATGAAGCGACTGGTAAAAAAAGCAAAATCAGAAAATGAGAAGAATTAGGGCAATATCTAGCAAAGGCATACAAAGACGACCAAAAACTATTCTATGGAGCATTAAAAGAAATGAGAAAACCTAAAGTTAAAACATTGAAGTATAAAAAAGATAAAAAAGAAAACTTATAAACAAAGAAGAGGACATAATGAGCAGAAAATTTTGAGGAGATGTTATTAGGAGACAAGAAATATGAAGAGAAGCAACAGGCAGTGATAAGAGAAATGAACATAAAAGATATATCAAAGGAGAAACTTAAAGAAGCTTGTAAACATATACGAAATGGAAAAGCATGCGGACATGACAGGATAGCCGAAGAAATGATAAAATACCTAGACGAAAAAGGAAGACAGGAATTGTTAGAGCTCATTATATTTATATTTCACTTTACAAAATCCTGTTTATACTATATATAAAAATTATAAATTATACATTAATAATTACTAAAATTTGGGTTACAGATACAGGGCGGACTTCACAACGTGTTCTTCCACTAATTCCAATTAAATTAAGTATAATTCGAAGTTATTTTGGAAATTTGTTAACGTGTCTTGTGAAACTGATGGCTATCCCATAAATATGCAGTTCAATTGTAGAACAAGTGATAATTGCGTAAATCTCTTTGCGGCCTAATTTTCAGATGTCTACGTGGATAGTTCTGGCTCTCTGTCTGATCGCAATTAATTCTGTCAATTCTGTTGATTTAAATACGTTTACAATTAGTATTTCGGATAAATTCATTGCTATCTCAAATTTATCGGATTCTTATTCAGATGGTTTTGATGGATTGCCCAGTTGTATGTATTCTTTATGTATTCCGCTACATATAATTTTTAATCTTTCAATTAGTTCTGGTGTTTTTCCTACCTATTGGAAATAAACTATTTGTAGTTTGTATTCAATACCAAAATTATTTGATCTGCTAATTGCTAATCAAATAAATTGGTGTAGTAAACATTTAATTTGTAAAAATCAGCGTGGTTTTTGCTGAGGCAAATCTGCTGAAACGAATTTGTTATGCTATCAGTCTTATATTTTGCGATCTTTAGAATCTGGATACTATATTGATGCAGTGTATGCTGACTTTGCCAGTCTTTGATCGTGTTTGTCACTACACACTTATTAACAATTTAACATACCTTGGCTTTGCTCAAGCAATTACAAAATGCCTTTTCAGTTATTTAAGTAACAGAAAGCAATACGTAAAAATAAATAATTTTGTCTCACGTATACCTCAGGCTTCCCACTGTGGTCCTCTCCTGTTTTTACTGTTTATTAATGATTTATCAGCTTGTATTCATCACTGTAAAATATTATTGTTTGCTGATGATTTGAAAATATTTCGTTCAATATCATTAATTCAGGAGGATCTCTAGAATCTTAATGAATGGTGCAATCTAAACCGTTTACACTTTAATGTTAGCAAATGTTTTCATATTCAGTTTTCCAGAAGCCAATCGTCGCTATTCCACTACTCTATTAATGGCCGTGTATTATCTTCTGTTGATCACATTCGGGATCTTGGAGTAACTTTTGATTCGAAAATGTAATTTTCCAAACATAGAAATAATATTTGTCATAAAGCACTATAAATACTGGGTTTTTTTTTGAGATTTGGTAGAGACTTTTCAATTGATACCTTGAAACTTTTATTCTGTACTTTGGTTAGAACGCGATTAGAGTACTCATCTTCCGTATAGTCTTCATATTACTCTAATACAATCGAACAAATTGAACGTGTTTAGAATAGATTTCTGAAAAGTATATCTTTTCGAGTGGTTTCATATGGTGAAACATATAGTCGTTGTCATATGATGACTTTTTTAAATTTAAAACCACTCAAACAACGTAGAATTATATCTGATTTATGTTTTATTTTTAAAATTATAAATGGTTTGATTAATTGCAATGAATTGCTTGCAAGACTTAATTTTGTTATTCCTAATACAACCCGCAGTAATTTGGGATTTAGAGAAGACTTCAGCCGTTATAATTATGGAACAAACGAATCAATTAGTAGGATGATGCGTTTGGCTAATATAACTGCAGCGTCTTACGAATCTTTCAATTTGTTTCAGTGTTCTTTCAATTGTTATAAAAAGTCCTTATGTTCATATAATTTATCTTTATTTTCTTAATTGTAATATTTAATCAAATTTAGCTTTTAGTATATTTTTGTATTTGTTGTGCGGCTCATGAAAATTTGAATTTGCTTAATTAATTTCTTTAAGGTTTTAAGTTCAATTTATTATCAGTTAAAATTGTAAAAATTATATTTATTTTCAGCTCTTGTTTGTATTTTCACACTGTTGTTCATGTTACTTATTATTTTATTGTAAAAAGGGTGTACCGTTTATTAAAATAAAATAAAATAAAAAATAAAATAAATAAGATTAGTTTGTAAATATTTAGTGATAGTAGGGTCATTTGTTTAATGTTCAAAAAAAGGGATTCTTTTGTACAACAAAACATTATTGCAAGGCTAGACCCCAGAATATCACTTCATAGGAAAGAATTGACTGAACTAGGCTGAAGTACATCAATTTTAAAACTTCGTTTGACACTAAGTATCTTATATTTTTGAATATGAAGTGTCTACTACCTTAGGTATGTGGTCAATATATTTTTGACACGTTTGTTTGCTGTGAAAAACACCTAAAAATTTTATTTGATCTGTGACAGTTATCGACTCCTTGTTTAGTCATTAGAGTGGAGGGCGTGCTATAATTTGATTTTCAGTGCATATTTTGTGCAGTTTTCCAAGTATTAATTACAAGTTACCTTTACACCAGATTTCTACTAGGTTCATACACCGTTGAGCCAGCTCCTTTACTTCCTCTAGCTTTATCACACTGACTATAATATATACGATCTGCATATAAAATTAAGAGGGCTAATTGTTGCAGACTTACCACTAAGATATTAATAAATATATTAAATAGGGTGGGTGAGATCCCGGAACGAACCCTGCAAAGTTCCTGTCGTAACCTTTTGATAGTCTGAGCGAACAGCCATTGAAACCGGTTACTAAGGAAACAATTTATTTATTTAATGGGAAATCTTCTAAGTCCAAAGTTAGAGAGTACTTCTAGAAGCAGTTGATAGTTAATGGTATCCAACACTCTAGAAAAAGTAATAAAGAGTATCAAAGTGACGTGTTTTTGTTCTAGTGATTTGTGTGATGCAGACAAAATGTCATCTTCGGTAATAAATTATTACTTACCAGAAAGTTTCATAATCTTGAGTCGAAGTAAAATTCGAAAATTTTCATAAACTGACTAAAATTGTCGGTCTAAATTTGTCAGCATTTCTTGAACTACCTTTGCTTTTAAATATAGGGATAACCCTTGAAAACTTCAATATATTTAGATATTCTTCTATGAAACTGATATTAATTAATTCTGCTAGAGTTTCTGATATTACAGGTACAATTTCCCTAATTATAAAACCAGGTATTTCGTCAACGCCTGATTTTTTTTATTACAAACACTGTTTATTATTTATTCAACTTCTGTTCTAATGATAGGCGTTAGAAAAATGGATAATATTTTCCATGTGGAATTGTTCTTGGGAGTGGTGTTTCCGTCACTGTCCACTTATTTATTTTTCTATTATAATTTCCATAATGTTCTTTTAATACTTTCCAAAGACTCTTTATTAATATTATTGCTATTAAAAATTCTGGTATTTTAATAGTTTTTCTTATTTGTTAATTACTAATTGATCATACATGTTTTTTTCTATTATATATTGTCTTATAAAATTATCTATTTTATTTGTTCTTAAGTTTGTACAATACCTTCAACTTCTTGAACATTTCTAATATTTCAAGAGCAATGCATTCTTTGCGAACTTTGTTATTTGATATGTTTCTCATTGTGAGTAGAACTTTTCAAATTTGATATTGATGTGCCTTAAATGACTGAGTTCAGTAGCCCAATTCGTGCTAGTTAACTATTGTATATTATTATATTATATTTTTTCCTTTCTTCTGTATTAAATACTCTGTGAAATTTTCAAAATTGAAAAGTGTGACCTGGAAAAAACGAGTCGTTTATTTTGGTTTGAAAGCCCTCAATATTACAAAAGACGTTGCCGATGAAAGTGACTGAGTTTGTTGTAATACATGTATTTTGGTTAATACATAACTTTAAATTATATAATCTAAAAATATTAATGATTGTTTTGGTTTTCTAATATTTACGGGAAAAATCTATATTTAAGTCTCCACAAAAAATATTAGGTGCATTTGACTTCGTACACATTTTTAGGAGCTAAAACGAATATTTCAAATTCCGAACCAAGGTATGTAAATGTTAATTCAAACACAAAATATCTACTCAATTCTCTTTTTGTAAAATTTATAATAGGCGATAGCTCTTCACCAATGCACAAGAGAAATAGCAAGACAAGACACCAAAAGTAGGTCAAAAGCTATATTCTCCGACAGCCAGGCGCTACTAAGAGCACTAAGCTCCGCAAAGTTCGAATCTAAGCTAGTGTGGGACTGTACATGTACTCTTAATGGACTTGGCAGTCACAAAAAAGTAACAATCAAAAGGGTCCCAGGACACGAAGGACAAAGCTCGCCAAGGGCAGAAATAGGTCCGGAACCCTCCTTCGGCATCTCCAAAACGGCAATCAAACGATTCATAAAAAATTCACGATTGAACTTCCGAACAATAGTAGGTCTGATGATATTATGCCATGATGTTAATTTTCGTATTTTAGTTAATTCAGGATATTAATTGTTCTTTGGTACAGTCTTTTTGGACGCGCGAGATGTGTTTTTTTCTCCATAGCTTTTATTTCGGTCTCTTCCACCGATGTGCCAATTATCAGCTGGTTTTATTGTTTACTTTTTTTTGCCTCTCCGTCTAATAACTGTGGAAAAGTCAAATTGTGTGTTTATAATGACTTTATAGACATGTAAACATTTAATTAAGCAAACGTGTATAATTTTTTCAACCTAATGCACAAAATATTATCTGTTTACGATTATTTTGAGTGAATGTGGTTTTTGGCCGGTTTATGTAATAAAACTATAGTGGCATGTTTCCTTATTGGGAACAAAACAAGCGTTTTAGATGTTTATGAGAAATACAATTGCCTTGAGTGAAAAATTGTTGAGGCCGTTGAAGTTGTATGTATTGTGTCCATGCGTCTTCTTGCTTGTTGCTATTTTGACGAAGTCTGTGCGTTCACTAATTCTAGTCGGGTTTTTAGACAGAGTTTAGTAATCGCTTGAAGCGATTAGGCGCTTTTTCGCGTCTTCATTTGACAAGAATTGCGATTCCATACTATCCGCAAACGCGACGGCTTTGTCTTCCACAAGGTAGATAAGGACATTTTTTCCATGGATGGTTGCTATTAACCCTTTCAGTACCATGGTTGCTTTAAATCAACTTAATATTTAGTTTGAAAGCAACCTTGGTATTGGTGGTGACTGAAAAGGCTGTGTTGTTCCATTTCGTTAACATTAGTTTCAGTATACGAGCTACATAAAGAAGTGTCGTTAGTTTCAACTATAATTATGTCTAAGCAGTATGTTTTTTGATGGAATGAAGGTGATATAAATGATATTCTATTTGATCCAAATCTGTCGGACAATGAGCACGATTTGGTCTTAAGGGAACAATAATAAAATTATTAATGAAATTCCGCCTGAAGAGAAACAGGCTGAAGCTGAACAAATCATTTCATTCAAGGGTCGATCGTTTTTTCAAGGTTTTTACAGGAGCTAGCAGTACAGGCATCATGCACGACTTCTCTGTTTATATTGGTGAGGAAACTTGTGGCTCTTATGGATTGTCCAGTAACATTGTTTTAGAGCTAACAAAAACTTTACCTGAAGGCAAAAACCATAAGCTATTTTTCGATAACTGGCGCTACCTCTTAGCGATAGACAGATTTTGTGCGTGGATGCAATTCGAAACGATCGAATAGGGAAGTGCCCTTTAAATCTAAAATCAGCAGAACATTTAAATCGAAAGGAAGAGGGTCCATGGACCAGAAGCAGTTGAGTAACGGACCCCTCTGCATCGTACGGTGGTGTGACAGCAAACAAATCAACTTGATTGTCACGTATTACGGCTTAGAACCTAGGAGTCCACTGATGTATGACAGGAAAACAAATCAAAGTTCCGGTCAAATGAATATAAAATAGTTGAGTTATAAAGCAACTTATTTCTTTGAAGCAATTTTTTTCGGCCGCACAAAATAAAGTTGTCATTCAACACCAAGGTTGCTTTGAAGCAACTTGGAATAAACTCGTAGTGGGGGGCTCGAAAAATTCTGGAAAAAATTGTCAACCCTATTTGAACCATATATGTAAAAAAATTGTCGTAAGATAATGTTTTTGCCAATCAAAAATAATTCGGTACTGAAAGGGTTAAGGTGAGGATTTTTACTCCTTCGCCAATTTCTTCACGAGTATACATCGTCTGTATCGACGGTACGTGTTTCGTGATGGATTATTGAATAGCTTCCAGTCAGTGACTTGGTGTTCTCTTAAATTTGAATATTTCCGTATGGACATATGTGATTGGATTATAATTCTGATGTAGTCCATAAATGTATATCGTAATCTATACGATTGACTACAAACAATTCCGGAATGATAGGACGGTAGTAAAAGGTAAGTGTTTTGACTTATAGTCTGAATAGGCAGCCTATAATGTACTACATAATCGAACAATTTTCAGCTTCTATGATTAGTAATTCGAATGTGGCAGTTAGGATTCTTGGCATTTAAGTCGGCCCGCGTCTCATAGGAATATCCTCATTGAGGATTTTATCGTAATGGTTTCGATGATAAATGGAAATGGCCAACTTTTTCACAGGTTATGCTGACGATACTTGATGTGGTTTCCAGATTTTGTGTATTTTGCTTTCTAGAACAGTAAAATCGGTATAATTATGTATATAGCGATTCCAACTCCAATTTTGTAACCTGGATGGGAGAGTTTGTGAACATTATGGCCATTAATATATCTGCTATGTAATGAGGAAGCTCGATATGAATGTCTAAATTACGCATAACCACTTTAGTTCTGAAGTTTTATCTTTTAAACCATCTGCGTTCTACTTGCAGATTTTCCACGAATTGGTTTGGGTTACTACTTCATCATTGAGCTCTTTTATGTATGATGGGTTTAATAAATCCATACAATTCCACCCAAGATGAATTAGAGATAGGAATCACTATTATACGGATGATAAGCTGTAATGCCACTAGTAATATGGTTAGAATTGGGCCAAAAGACAGGAAAAGAAGAAAAAGCCAAAAAGAAAAACTTAAACTATAATCATAAATTTAATAATAGTATGTAGTATTATGATATACTGCAAAGTAAATTCTTCCATAATTAAAAATTTACTATTATGATTTGTTTGATTACATAATGTGTATAAAATATTCTTAAATCCATTTTAAATAATGACAATATCAGTACTTTTGAAATATGTATATATCATTTCGAACAAGGCCTTACCATGATAAATTGAAAGAGGACGAGGAAGGCAGTCTCCATATATCATGCAATCTTTCGGACTTGGTTTTGGACATATTGATTAAGATATGCTTACCCTATACAAGGTATAAATTATACAGATTAACCTATGTTTATATCCTGAAATACTATCATGCCTATTATAGGTTAACTTGTATAATTTATACTTTATATTCTGTAAACACAGCTTGATTAACAGGTCCTAATTCAGGTCCAAAAGATCGCAGGACATTGAAGGTTAAATAAAATGCGTTTTTAAACTTTTGAAATCGGATATATAATCTACAATCTACCAGATCTTTCCGTGATCATCCTCTTCAATTTTGATAAAGCTCTTGCACTTACAATGAGTGGTTCGCTCCTGAAAATCGCTCCATAGCGACTAAATACCCAAGAGCCAGACTACCTATTGACAAACAGGAAGCTTCAGAAGTATAAACTTTCTTTTGAGATACCTTGTATCTGTATCTGTTTAATAGTGCCTGTAAAATTTTCAGTTGGTGGTATATATTCCTCCAGGATCACTATCAACGCTTTATTAAGAATTCTGTAGAATATATTTATAATTTTAACGAACAAAATGGCTAGCAAAATCACAGAAGCCAGAGGAAGAGGTTAAAAGCCTTTTTAATAAAAAACTACAACTGTAAGTAAAAAAACATGAAAGTAAATACGATAAACAAGGAAAGAAGAAATGCACTTACAATAGTAGAATTAGCAAATTGGGAAACAAAAATAAAAATGATAAAAGCAAAACATAAATTAAAGGGTACAACAATCTGCATCGATAATTAATCAACATGGGAGGAAAGACAAATACAGAGAGAAATTACAAATAAAGCAGAAGGAAAATAGGTAAAAGTAAGATATTGTAAATTAACTACAGATAAGGAGATATATGTATGGGATAAAAGATGAGGCGTATAGAAAAAATAATAGTTTGATGAAAATAAGCACATCAGATGTAATTTCATTCAAAGAAAATGAACAGAATTTAAGCATCATTTTAAATACAAAAATAAAAAGGAAAAAAGAGGAAATAAAAACTAAAACTAACAAAATAAATGAAAAGAACACTGACATAAATACACATAAAACAAATCAAGAAAATATTATGATAGGAATAGGGAACGTAAACGGGATAAAATAAAAAGAAGAACTAAGACAGGAGATGAAAAAAATATAAATAATGGAGATTAAAGAAACAAAAAAAGGACATATTGACATACGGAAGCGAATCATGGACAACCACGCAGGCTCAAATGAACAGAATAATAGCCATGAAAATGATATTCCTGAGAAAAATAAAAAATTATTGCTGTCGATAGCCGTTGAGCAGAAAATCAAATATACCAGAATTTATTTTAATTTATCCATTACATGTATTATATTTTATTTTTTCTATGAATAAAGATGTTTAGTAGTAAAAGATAAAACAAAGCTGGATAGGATAAGTAGTGACGCATATAGAGAATAATATAACATCGAACGGGTAGAGATAAGTATACAGCAGAGCCAGTTAAGATTGTTAGGACATATAAAAAGGATGGGACATCAAAGAATAGTAATGAAAGTGTATGAAGCGAAAGAACAAGGAAAGAGAAAAAGAGGGAGACCCAGAAAGTCTAAGAGAGAAGAAGTAAGAAAAGCAGCCGAAATAGGAGGGATTCGATAGAATAAGCTAAAAAAGCTAACTAGAAGCAAAAAAGGATGGAAAGAAAAATGGAAAAACTAACACAATAATTAAAAGAGAATTAACAATTATAATCTTATAAATATACATGTAATATCAAATGTAATGTAATTTAAAAGCCGACACCTAAAGGTAAAAGGTATTTAGATTTTTTTTAATTTAACATTACAAGATACTACAATATAGGTAATATTAAATATAATTCGAACATTATTAACTTAATTTCAAAACAATAATTGATACATAAATTATAAAAACTAAAAAAATCTACGTTGATCTAAAACTACTTTTCTAATACGTGTGCATTCGATGTTGTTTGGTTTATTTTAAAAAAATAATATTTAATGGCCATAACAAAAAAAAAAAAAACAAATTACAGAAATGTATACTTATGCAGGAAGAGCATAAGGGACAGGTGTGTATGTTTGTGTTCGTTGTCTCCGCATAAATCAAAAGAAATTTACAATCTCAACGCCGTGAATTTTGGAGTTACTTGGTAGAGGGGGGAGTGGGGATGAGCGATGTAATATCTTTCCGCCCCTTAAGAAACTTGGCCGGGGAAAGGGTGGGCGCATTATAGATAAGTTACGGTGCTTTGATTACGCCCCATGTACGTCTGAACCAAAAAGTTTCCCCCCTTCAGGTTTTATTACACCCCTCACTCACGCATCTGCCTCTCGGAAACCTCTCTATATGCAATTTAATTAGTAGTATTAATATAGAGTAGTTTTATATGTTTTGAAATTTTTTTAATAAAAGCACCGAGCCAGCGTCGCGCTCAATTAATCGAATTAATTTCCTAAAACACCCTTTATGATTGATGAAATATGCATCAGCGCCCATTCTCTCTCCATCAAGCTACGCTCGCATAGTTCGATAATAGTTTCAGTGTTCGTAGACGGACACAAACAAAGCCGCCGAAAATCGTAATTATGTCCGCGCCGTGTTTTACGTGGAATTATTCTAAATATTTTGTTAGGAAGCCGCCGATCGTGAAATTTATACTCCGCGCACAAAAGATCCGACGAATAATGATTTCACGACTCACTTCACTAATTTGATTTATATTTATGGAGGTGGAGCAAAGGGTGCTGCTAACGGGGGCGTAATTAATTATTCAATCATCGCCCATCCTCATCACGAACTACTCATACTCTAGATGTTATTAAATTATTAATAAGTTCACCAGTGGTGGTGTATATATTTTATGCACTATGGATTTATTTATATAAATTTTACAATTTTGCGTGTGTAATCATTTATAAATAAATAAAATTATTATAAATAATTAAAATATTTGTTTACATGTTATTCACGCTATTATTATGTTTCGGTGCTAAAGCGGGTTTTCCCATACAAACAATATTTTAACCAATACATTTTTCAATAAATATTGATTTAGTAGTCTTAATTATACGTTAATTAGCATACACGAGACCACCATCAATCTAAATGGACTAATATGTAAATAAAACGTTATGTAAGCAAATTTGATTTGTGTTTTATTACATATTATGTAAATTAAGTCGTAGTATTTAAACATGCTTTCTAGATATCAAGAGCTCATGTGTATACCATTTCTAATGGTTTGGTTCGGGTAAAAAAAGTACTCCTACGCGTTTGCGTAGGAGTAAAAGTAATATTTGTTTAAATATTACTTTTCATACTTAACCCTATATAACGTATCTGGTACATAGTTCGATCTTCAAAAAATTATTTTTGTAGATAGTAAGTAACTAAAATATTTCAGTTTACTTTGGAACATACAAGAAATGCAAAAATATTGTATTATAAAACCACCTGATAATCGACACTTTTTGATGTACCTCGTCAATATAATCTTGATAAAACTCTTCGTGAACCTTACTGTGAAAATGGGATAACCCTATGTTTAATGTCATCATTTTACGAAAATCGTTTAATTAGAGGAACTTCATTTCAAATTAAACCGACGTGACAGTACGTATGAATTCCGCGTTTTTGTTGTAGTGCGTAGACCAGAGGGCATAGTTTGAGATTAATTATGAAGTGTGGCAGTATAAGTCTTGGGAATAGTGCTTAATTGCAGACTTAGGACAGAGATATTTTGGTGATATTTGATGCATTTGTGTTTTGTGGACACCGAGAGTAAGAGCTTGAGGGAGCTAAAACTCAGCTTGGAAACGGTCAACCTTCCGATGAAGACGCCCCCTACATTTTAAATGGATAGTTTTTCTTGCTTGTCAACTGAGTTGAATTTTTGACGTTGTGTGTTGCAGTGTTTTGTTTATATCGAGCTGTCAACTAGCCTCCAAACGGCGAGTCTGAAACATACACGCAGGATCATAAGACTTTTAGGAATTGTCGAAGAGATTGCACAGATCACCCCCTGTAAGTTTGAAAAAAAAACATACAGTAGAAGATTTAAGGGAGGTAAGAGGCGGTGCCAAGATGGTCGGAGTAGTGAAGCTATCAGGAAGGGGGAATACGCATCCCCATGCTGGTCAGACTTCATAGTATCGGCAGTAAAACCGTGATAACCAACTCCAGCGCAGGAATCAGGAGTTCCACTGCTAGTCTCCCGTGTGAAACCAAACACAACTCTCGTTAGTGTTGATATGCAGACACCTTAGAGTCGGTTCAAAAGAGGAGGATTGACCTCTATCGCAAAATAAGACGACCCAACTGATAGCGGCAGTTCTCGCGAATCTATCCAAAGCAGCGAAAAACATGTAGAGGCTGGTTAAGAAGCACCCAAATACGGAGAAGTTCATCAAGGAGCAGGTGACAACGGTGGCGGTGCTGATGGTGAAACTACACATGTCCGACGTACCAGCTCTACTGCAGGACATAGGAACGTGGGATACAAGAGATTACCGGTGAAAGAATCGGCGCCTAACGTCACTCATACACCCAACCACTACGAAGAGGTACACGAAAATCCCGAAAAGCCTGCTACAGTGGTCAAGGATCATCAGACTGAGCAGAAGCTGCGAGGCGAAATATCTGTCACTTCTCAGCACTTACCCCATATGTTGGACAATATGTCGCCCCCAAACTCATCAAACAATTCCATATAAAAGGAAGACTAAAGAAAACCAGCGGACGTTCAACTGCTGGATGCATCGTCGGGACGACTTCACATCCAAAGGGAGAGACTGTAACGTCAATCTTTTATCGCCACTAGCAACCATCATTACCAAACGGGCACTCTCGCACTCATTCACTACCTTCGAAAATGCGCCAATAGAGTACAATCGTCATCGCCTTATAATAAGAAAACTTTAGGTGGAATATAGGAATACATTTAAATGCAACATTGGTCTACAGTTCTTCAGGAAATAAAATCATGTGTCATTTAATTAAAATCATCAAACTTCGTAGCAGTGTTCCTATTAACACGTTCGCTGCCGGGTCTGCTTTTTGCTATTTGCTCTAACGTACCTCCTGTACCGAAGAGAATGTGCCTACGCGGGTCGCCATATGAAACAAGTGCTATCGGACCAACGCACCCTAATTGGGAAAATTGCTGCTTGTAAACATAAGGTGTTCCTAACCTTACTCTTTCGCTGTAATCAAGAGAAAAATTCAGTGGTGATTCAGTGTGATCATGATTTCCATACATATTGAATATTAGAGCAACAACTGTAAGCATTGCGTTATTCCATATAACACGCATTTATCAATGATATTTTCAGATGCCGAAACGTATATCTACCATACTTCTCACACAAAAGGAAAATTGCTGAAAACCTTGATTTTATATCATCTGGCTAACCTAACCTAACCCATTTAGTAATTCTAGGAGTGATTTTGTATCCGAAACGGAATCACTATTCAACCTACTCCAATGTTGATCAGCAAATTAGAACTTCTGCCTGGAGCCAAATAAAAGGTAACCATAAGAAAATTGCTCCTTTCAATGCGGCACCGAAGTGATGCTAGACGTGACAACTAAGCTAGCAGATGATATAGAAGAGTTCTTTGACGCTATTATCGATAAGAGAATTATTGCATTGATTTGCGATCAAACCAATCTTTATGCAACTCAGACTCTTATGGCAAGTGACGCTGAACCAAATTGACGGTTACATAACTGGATTTCGACAACAATCGCAGAAATGCTAAATAAATAAATAAATACAGTTTTTAGGGTTAAATATGTGGATAAGGTCTATTTATAAATTCCACTGCAGATAGGAGCGACAAATTGTACAAATTATATCAAATTTCAACGTTATTTATATTCCAAAGGAATATGTGTGGATTGTTGAAACTCTGTTATCGTTCAGGGGAAGATTAGGATTCAAACAATACGTACAGTCGAAACGGCATAAATATGGAGTAAAATTTTCAAACTATATTGTAGATCGAGTTATATTTATCAAATGACTTAAGCCTTCGGTCTAATTTTTTTTTAAATTTCTCTTTATTCATCAACATACTCTCTTTCAAGAGTGATACATTCATGCCAACGCTCCTCTATCTTTTTGATACCCTTTATGTAAAAAGATTTGTCTTTGCTCTCAAAATAATCCTCAGCTCTGCAAAAAGCCAGTAGTCGCTGGGAGCCAATATAGAGAATACGATGGGTTGGGAATCAATTTAAAGCATAATTCATCTAAGTTAACCATTGTTTTCATCAACTTGCCATATATGTGTCAGACCGAGGACTTATTGAGTGACGAATTATAACCTTATAATAAGAAAGAAGAAAACAGGGTTACTCCGTAACATGTTGTACTGGGTGTAATGAAAGGATTAGAAAGTGAAGGGAGGACCTTTTCAACCGACAATTGGTATATGAGTCTGCCACTGGCGGAGAAATTGTTGAATGTTAATACTCATTAAGTAGGGACAATCCGAAAATCACGGAAGGGATTTTCAAAAGAAGTGACAAATGCAAAACTCAATAAAGGTAAAATTTCTACCTTAGGAAACGAAAATGGAATTACAATTTGTTACTGGAGAGATAAAAGAAATAAATTCATGCACTCAACTAAACATAGAGAAAACAAAACTACTTGTAATAGGACAACTAAACTTAAAACAGAAGTAATAATTGATTATACAAAGTCCACCACCAGTCTACTTGTTGGACCAATTAGGCTCCTACTCCAACCTGTAGAGAAAAACTTTGCAATGTTTCAGAAAAGTTGCTTTGTAATTCTCACTAACGACATCGAAGGTCAACTCCTATACCATATTTTGTATAGGAATGTTACAGAAAATAACAATGCACCTCCACACACTCCTAAATCATCAAGTGCCCATAATCCTATACAGTTGAAAAAAGACGGAAATAAGCATTAGAGAAGGAATCTGTATAAGAACTGTTACAAGCAAAACAGTGAGAAACACGGGCTTAAATATGCTATGAATAAATTGAAGAAGGTAGATAGATACATACTGCGCTGTTTGTGAGCAGCAACCACTCATGTGCATCGATTGTTACAACGAACTGCATCAAAATTCTTTATTGTAAAAATATTTTTATTTTGTTAATAATTTAGCTTCATAATATATAAATTTATTTTAATAATAAACATTGCTTAAATAGTAATAATAATTAATCAACGGCCCGATAAACCCAATCAAAATTTTTGTTTCCATGTGACCAACAATGCCTTTAGAAGCAAAACTTGAGTTTATCCCATGGGACCAACGTGGTCCGAGAGAGCAGTATCAGTGTTGGTCCCATGGGACCCACGTGACAACTAACGTGTTAATTAAGAAGAATATTATATGGTATTCTAAGAATAGTTTTGGAAAAATCATTAGAAAATAGAAATTAAATTTTTCTTCTGTTAATTTCATCATTAGATAATTCCTTAAAAATAGATCGCTAAAAGTCAAAATCAATCATTCATTATCCCTTTCTTTTACCCTTTAGCAAGATAACTCTATAACTTTTTCTGCTGCTACGACATTTAATCTAATATTATAATTATTACGCTATACCTCCAATTGTATACTTCAATATATTTTTATATATTTTAGGGAATCTATTGGACAACATACCCATGAATAAGTATTTAATAATCGGAGGGGATTTTAATGTAAAATTTAACAGTGATGACCCTCGGTCTGTACAACTTTGTAATTTTCTAGCATCATATGGTCTACACAGATTAGTTACTTTTACGACTAGAAATAACAACTGCCTTAACAATGTTTCCTCTAAAGTTAGTAGCGATACTATAAAAGTATTCCCTGCTGATTCGAGCTTATCCGATCATCTAGGAATCCATGTTCAAATGAATACTGAACATATAACGCATACGAATAGCAAATCCCTTAAAATGTGACCGTTTATCGAACTCGGTAAGTTTAAATAAATTACTGAAATCAACAGATTTTTACATTATTAATGAAAAACCTTGATTTAGAATTAAAATTCTTTAAATTCCTAGAGACTTTATCTAACCATATGTTAGCTTGTTCCCTGAAAAATATATTCGTGTGCCAAATAAAAACAATATTATCAAATAGTTCAATAAGAATGTGAAGGAGATGTGCGAATCTCTAATATTAATGAGAGATGCATGCAAGAGGTATACCGACTTAGAAGCTGATTATTTAAATGTTGATAAAAAATATCAAATTGCTTTAAAACAACTGCTAATGACAAATTTATTAAACAAGCCAACAATATACAAAAGGCAATGTGGTCACTATTAAAAAACAGAGACGAATTCCTAAAAACTATGTAATACGTGCTGATGATTTCAATATGTTCTCTAGCTCAACATCTAAACCTGCGTAAGTATTGCCTTGTACTAATAAGGATCCCGTTAACTTTTTGTTAACCAAATCTGTGCATCCTGTCAATGATTATTTTCTATTTGAAGGAGTGAGTTCTAATGAGGTAAGAGATGTTGTAAACAACCTAAAAAAACTCACATACTCGCGATATTTATGAGATGTCTACTACACTCTTAAAGTATGCTAGATGTAATTATCTTTCCATAAAGGGTGATTACACTGATATCAACAATTATAGACCGATTCGCATCATCTCAAAGATCTTTGACAAGATTTTATTTAAACAACTCACGGCATTTCTAGATGCACGGAATTTTATTGATGATCAGCCTTCACGGAAAAAGTTTTACAGGGTTTTGATTCGGGTATATGCACAATGACTTCCTTTCTTGACATAATTAAGACTTTCGACTGTGTCGTATGAGACTCTTCTTCGGAAATTATATTTCTACAATCTTCACCCTCACAGCTATCGCTTATTGTGCTCCTACTAAAGGCCAGACGGCAGATGACGTCAATAACCTAATATAAACTGAAGCTAATATTGTGCACGGTGTACCCCAGGGATCAATCCTTGGACCATTGCTATTCATATTATATATTAATGACCTACCGTTACAAGTTAATAAGTCAAACATTGTTCTGTATGCATATGACACTACTCTTATGCATCAATATGTGGTTGTGCAGTCTGCAATATAAAACAGTAATATTGCATTAATCCGAGTGGTTGATTTCAAACCATCTTACATTAAATGAGATCAAGTTCGAAGAGACCCTGTCACTTCGCAAGTGAAACGTAGATAATGTTTCTGTAAAATTCCTAAGAATAAACATTGATAATAAACTAAATTGGAATTCACACGGCGATGTAGTTTCCTCTATTTAAGAGGTTATTTTGAATCCAACGAAGAGCAGTAATATCTTTTCCGGGTTACAGAGATGATTGCAAAGTAACATTTATTAAAATAAATATACTAACACTTCCATGCACCTATATGATGAAATACATCAAACATGTTTACATAAATATAGCGCAGTATACCACTTACGATCAATTGCATAACCACCTTACCAGATCTAGGCAGCTATTATATCCATCTTATCCACGCTTGTCTAATTCTAGAAACAACTCAAATTTATATGGGACTAAACTATACAATTTACTACCGCAAAGCATAAAGTCTCTCTCCGATATCAAATTTTACTATGAAATCAAAAGATATTTTATTACGAAGTCTTTTTATAGCATAGAAGAATGTATATCCAATGGCTTTCATGACTTTAATTAGTGTTACCATTGTATATTTACCATTTATTATGTCTTTTATTCATCTAATTTTATGTTTTTAAATTCTATATTAAGATTGTTAATATTCATATTTAAAGGGTCTCTCTCGTTTTGTGTAAACTTTGTTGTAGTACCAAATAAGTGATTTGATTTGATTTAATTTACAAGCTTGATCCTGTTTTCTTTAATTGCTCTTCTTGAACAATTGTCAGATCACACAAATATTTGCACCTAAGCTCTATGTAAAGTTCTCAATTCGATCTATAGAATGTCTCAGGTATTTAATGGCAATAGAAGAAGAAACAATTGTTTGAGGAATGGTAAAATTAGAGAAATATTGTAACGGTGAATAATTAAGAGCTGGGATTTGTGCGGTTTGATTTTAATTTCCAATTTTACAAATCAATGTTGCAGTGAGTCAATAAGCTGCTGAAATAGTTGCTGCTTATTGACTCACTGCAACATTGATTTGTAAAATTGAAAATTAAAATCAAACCGCACAAATCCCAGCTCTTAATTATTCACCGTAATAATAATTCTCCAATTTTTCCATTCCTCAAACAATTGTTTCTTCTTCTACAGCCATTAAATACCTGAAATGAGAATTTTACAGAGCTTTCAACAAAACAAAATAACAATCTTTCTAGAAACTTAACTTACAAAAAGGACGGTATATTTACACAAGCAGCAGTAACTCTCTACATAATCTTCGAACCAACTTCTATACCCAAATAAAAAATTCTCCATAGATCCCTTCAACCGATCCATCCTCTCCTTGTACTACTGTTGCAGAAATTCTAACCATATATCCTTTACTTACAACTTTTAAGTAAATTTTATTCAACAACATCAGAAATAGACTACTGAAACGATATACCAAGGCAGAAAGATAGCTGGTCGATCCTAATCCAGGATATCTGAAAATTGGGGACGCAGACGACGTGTAGCGATCACCACTACGTCAATTATACGGTGGGCGACGTATAGGTTAGAACACCTGTCCAGGGGAAGAGGAAAATGAGATGGGACTTCAAAAGGTTGGATCCAGCCAAGTTCTGTATGTATAAGCAGAGTTTGTCCGGCTAAGGGCTTACCAAAATATATAATTATAAAGTAAACTTAATTTCACTTGCCTAGAGCTTTTGTTTCACAAATAATAAACTTGCATTCCTCTGATCCTTCTGAGCAGTGTGTTTTTAATTTAAAGACGATAAATAACACAGCATCCACTTAATTCGCACAAAGTAGTAAAAGGCAAAGGAATAGAATTTAACGATCCCTCACGTATATTATTAATGTGACTTCCGTTTTAGGTCGGTCGCCAGTTGTTAAAGGTGGTTTATGCCAGCCGGACGACTAATTCGACTTTATTGTCGGAAGGAAACAATTAAACTCCTAAATATTGTCCCTTTTTCATTAAATTTTACATAAGGAACGGAGCGAATTTACATTAAAAGAACCGCCTTTGTTCCCTGTCCCGGTGCCGATGAGTCATTTAAATTTTTAAGCGGTCCTTAATATTCTTCAATTAGAATCCTCCTAATTACAAATAGATATATTCTAATTCGCGCCGCTTGGTTAGTCGAGTTTTTAATTAGGATTTTGTTTATGTATTATGTTTTCTAATAATAATGAATATTTTATTTACGATAACATGTCCGTAAAGAGAAATTAGCTGTTTCGCTCTCGCTCTGACAGTATATAAAGCTTCTACATCGCCTCGAAAATGCTGTTTTAAAGGTAGTGCACCGGGGATATAATTAAGTTATATGAAGAATACGAAATGCATTTTCCGGACGAGTCTCTCGCCGCTGTCTTTTTATTGGGTGATAGAGATCTGCTAGTCTTAACTCGGGAGGACTTGCAGAGGCGCTGGATTTCTGGTCTGTCTTTTCTTTTGTCTCCTTTCATCAGACCATATTCTCGCCGATATATTATTTTAATAACGCCACACGTTCGCCACTCACCGTTCACCACTCACGTTAATAAGAAATTCAATTGTTCCCCACAGCTTCTGCTGAAACGCTGGAAAATAACAATATTTTCTGTTAAAATTTTATGACCATTTACATTGTTAAGAACTTCTAAAAGCTAGTTTTAGGCATTACGTTTGTAATACAATATAATGCATTCGAAATAGTCACTTAACATAGATAATATGACATTCAATTATTGAAACAATCAGTTTCAGGTTTTCAAAATTCAAAATTCTGAGAATTTTGATTAATTTAAAGTGTTCTGACAGATGTAAAGGTATGCACGATTTTTGAAACTTTATAGTCTATCCTCTTATGAATGTATAACATTTTTATGGTAGAACAGATCACATTTTGATAATGTATATTATTTTAACTAGATATGGCCAAACATTTAACCTATCACAACATAAGTTAAATAAATTTAGAAGTGACATATGCCCTTGTTGCTAATTTGCTATATTAGAAACAATACGAGGGGCGTTTAAAAAGTCCGTGCAAAAATAAAAACTACTAACATGTTTGCGGTAAACGTTTTTCTATTTCTCGACATAGTCTTCTTTTAGGCTTATACACTTCGTCCAACGATGTTCTAGTTTATTGATCCCTTCTGAATAATAGGATTTGTTCATGTCTGCAAAATATCCATTGGTGTCTGAAATCACTTCCCCGTTTGAATAAAATCTTTGTCCGGCCAGTCATTTCTTCAAATTTGGGAACACATAGTAGTCCGAGGGAGCCAAGTCTGGAGAATAGGGAAATGTGAAACGAGTTGGAATCCTACTTCCATTAATTTTGCGACCACAACTGCTGAGGTGTGTGCTGGTGCGTTGTCGTGATAGAAAAGGATTTTGGTGTTCAAACGGTCCAATAATGATAAATGGTATTTACCTGCAATAGTTTTACCCTTTTCCGATGAGGTTTATCCCTTGCGAATCCCAAAAGACAGTCGCTATAACCTTTCCGGCCGAAGGAACAGTCTTCGCCTTTTTTTGGTGCAGATTCCCCCTTGGTTACCCATTGTTTAGATTGTTGTTTCGTCTCGGAAGTATAGTAACGTATCCATGTTTCATCCACAGTGACTAAACGACGCTTAAAGTCTTCCGGATTCTTCTGGAACAGCTGCAAACTATCATTGCAACACTTCACACGATTCCGTTTTTGGTCAAGCGTGAGCAATCGCGGCACCCATCTTGCGGATAGCTTTCTTATGTCCAAATGTTTATGCCAAATATTATGTACCCGTTCAGTCGAGATGCCCACAGCACTAACAATCTCACGCACCTGAACTCTTCTGTCATCCATCACCATATCATGGATTTGATCAATGATTTCTGGAGTCGTAACCTCCACAGGCCGTCCAGAACGATCAGCGTCACTTGTGTCCATATGGCCAGTCCAAATATTTTGAAACCATTTATAAACTAATTCTAATGGAAGGTGCAGAGTCACCATAATGTTTATCAAGCTTCTCTTTAGTCTCCTGAGGCATTTTGCCTAATGTTTAATCACTAGACAAAATTCTTTTTCGTCCATTTCTTGAAAACACGAATGCCAAACACAAAGAAATAGACCAATATGGCTGAAACTTGGTATGCGTCCTTTCAAGAGATGCTACCAACTAAACATTGGTCTTTGCACGGACTTTTCAAACCACCCTCGTAATCTCATCTTGCTCCTGATTGATTTTTATATCATCGTTATCGCATCAAAATCAAAATATTTCCGATATCTCTCCTGAATATTTATAAAGAAACTGTTTTATCGCACTTTGAAAACCTTCAGATATTTAACCCCATTGGAATAATTATCATATAGTGTTTACAATAAATACATGCATAAAACAATTGCAATTAGAAAAGTTTTTTTAAATATTAATTAGGTATAATATTGGTTTCCATTGTCGTAAATATATAGTTTTGATTAGCAAAAGTACTGCTGACGCCTTTACTGATGTCGTCGCAAAGTACTAAGATCTTTTTTACATAGTAAAGATAATCAGTAATCGACTGTACTAGCCGAAATTTGCTTCGAGACGCTGCATTGTTAATGCAGACTTTGCTTTATTTCAAGAAATCAAAAAAGAGCCATATTACACACAAAGCTCCCAGAATGTTTCGTCTATATATTTGTCGGTATGTAGTTGGTCGATCGTGGACCTCCCAGATCTTAATCCTGCCTGGTACTCCCCGGTTCAAGTTTGTCCTTGATCGTTAATGTATATATCTTATATGTTGACGACTCTCTATTTCTTTATAAGTAGAGGGTGTTACACTTTTGCAGCATTTTTTTGTGTTTCAGATTTTAATTATTAGTTTATGCACCATATCTACTAGTTGTTCTCCGCCATATTTCAGGAGTCTCCCTGGGACAGTTTGACACCCGGGCTTTATTGTTATTTGCCTTTTCGAGTGCTTTCGATATGTCTTCGTAAGTTGGTGGCTCGTCAGCTTCCTCGTTAGCAGTTGCTTCTAAGTATGTGCTTGTTGGATTTAGAGGATCTTGAAAGTGTTGTTTCCACTCTCTAGAATTAGTTGTTTTCCTGATAGTAGGGTTGGGAAGTTAAGTTAATAACTTCCCAACCCTACTATCAGGATATTGTTCGCGGTTGTTATTGTTCTTAAAGTTTTCTTTCCCCGTTTCCATGATGTTGTTAAGATACGCCTTTATCAGTTTTCTTACTATTGTCTTGGTTGCCCTTCTGGATTCCTCATATGTTATCGTCTTTTTTCTTATCGGCTTCTCTAATTATGATAGTATGTCACAATTTCGGTCTTAAATAGCTTGTCTGCGTTGTATTGATACCATTTGTTTCTGGTTGTCTTTTGTTCGTGTGCTATTGATGATTCAGCAGTTTTAATTATTGCTTCTTAGATGGTTTTTCAGTTGTCCTTGATATCCTAGTCTTCCGGCCAGTTTCTCAGCATGGCATGGATTTTTTTTAGTCCGGCTTCTTTAGTGTATTTCTTAAAATAGTGGTCGTATTTGTATGTTCTGACGTCCATGATATGTGATGCTCTTCTTTTCTTTATAAGCACTTGATCTATTTGATTGTGTGTTTTTATCCGGCGATATCCACGCCCGTTTGTATATGTTTCTTTTAGGAAACTGAGTGGATGCAATGACCACACCCCTTGACGTAGCAAAGTCAACTACCCTTGTGCGATTCTCGTAGCATTCTGTGTGTAGACTGTGTCTACCAGCTACTTTGATTATACATTTTTTCTCGCCATATCTTTGCGTTTAAATTATGACTAGCTTGATGTTATTTTCGTGGATCTTTTGGTAGAAATCTTCTGTTCTCTCATCTTTCTTTTCCATCTTCGCGAGGGAATTTATAATTGTTACGTTAAGGAATTTCATTTTGAGCCGTAATTCTCATATTCTGTCAACGATGAAGGCTACTCCTAGTTTATTTTTATTATCATTTTTACGTAAAATTGTATGGTTCTTTGATCTGGTCTCCTGCATCTTTAGCATCATGATGTTATATTTTATCATCTCATTTTAAAATTACCTAAGGGCCTTACCCTGTTTAGACTTTTCACGTTTCATTTTTCAAATCTTAGTTCTTTATTCTGTTTGTTAAGGTCATCAACGTTATTACCGTCCGATTTCTGAGTCTTGGCCTGAGGTTTCTTAATATTGTGTTTTTCTGACGTTGTTAGCATCACGCCCAACCCCCTTATCGGAGGGTCATTTCACTAGTTGTATTTTGTTCTGATCTCTCTTGCTCTCCATGGGTTAATTGGGTTGATTGTCACATTTCAAGTTGTTACAACCAGCTTACTAGGGTTCAACCGTTGCAGAGAGGAGAATTAGATTTGGGTAAGGAAGGCTATGCAGCAATCCCTTTCTTTGTGATTGCCGTGCGGTTTGTATGTACTACCATATTTAAACACAAGTTACTAAAATGTAAAACTACATCACACATCACACTTATTATAAAAAAAGAAAATGAGCATTAAAAAGTTTCTTAAAAATTCCTTGGCGTCTAGGATTAAAATGGTTCAAAAATTCTAATAATCTTTAAAAAAAATTGCTGACAATTTAATACTTCTGGAAAATAAAGATGTCATTGTATGAAATGGCCTCCGTTAAATAAATTATTATTATTATTAAATAATAAATTGCTGTAAATTCCAATATAATTAAATAATAAATTCCTGAAAAATTTAGATAAAAGTAGTAGTATTAGTTTTTGCTGTAGTTGTGTTTACCTATCGACCACATCGTTCTGTCGCTGTGTTTTGTCTATTTATGATTGTATAAATCAAATTGCAATCTGTATTTTAAGATTCTATCATTTGAATAAAACACTAATTTAAAACTTTATTCGCTCTGTTTATTTCTTACTAAGCGCACATTTCGGTCAGCAAATTACTATTATCAATAACAAACTAAACAAAATAGAATGTATGTTAAATAACTTAATGAGGGTGCAGGCCAATCATTAAATAACAATGGGTCATAAGTTGCCAACCTGTTACGTATTTGGCGCCTGCGCACTATTTTATTTAACATACATTGGATTTTGTTTAGCTTGCTATTGATAATGGCCACTTTGTGATTGTATTGTACATTTAGGAATAAATTAACCGAATGACAATATTCTCAGAATCTAATATTTGTAATCTCAGTTATGCTAAATGGAGCTGTTAAGTCAATTTACGAATTGATAGTATCAATGAAAGGATTTTTATCTGATCTACACCGCACTACCTTTTATATGAGAATAATGTTTGAAAAGATGTCCCACAAGACAAGAGAGAAAATTCTAGAATAATATTAAAAATTAGAAGAACTCATAATAAAATATTCTCTAAAATTTAAGAGTCTCAGATTCTCTTAAGCAACCACCTGTTAGAATTTGGCAATAATAATTCAAAGGGCCAGGAAGAACGAAGGTAGATTCTCATTCCTAGGAGCAGAATATTGTATGTACACAAACATCCACTCCTCGTGGAAAGACTCAAATTAACGTTAACATGATCTTCTATTCTCGCCTAATGCTACAGTGATGGCTCTACGGCCAATAAATGTTTCTTTCATATTTAATCAACCAGTTTCAAAAATGGCCCCGAAGAAAATAAAACGTTATTCATTTCAATCATCTAATCCTTTATGCTGTTGAAGAATACAATGCTACAGTTTGTGCCATACCATAGCATAAAGATGAAGAAGCATTTAAAGAACGTATGGCTCATAAATACAATAGATAATATGTGAAGAAACTATAGTACCAGTTCAATTTATCTTCTAATTACTTTTTTGGGTATTGTAGTAGAAAATTTTAATAACTCAGCGTGTTTATGAAGTTTTTAGAAGGAAATTTAGGAAGTTAAAGGAATTACTTAATAAAAATTCTGCTGTAGGAGTATAATTTAATTGAATATTAGCGTAAAAAAAATAAAAACGGTAATACACTATCTAGTACCGAAGAATTCCAGGTATTAAATCCAGCCTAAAGAAATGTATTGCACTCGATAAAAGTTTTAAAAGATAAACAACTACAGCAATGATTCTAGTATTAGTGGTTAAAAGTATATCCTTTCTTCAACAGTTTTATTGTTAACTATATGTGCATTTCGAGCCCTAAGGGTTCATTTTCAATAGTATATTGACATAACAAAATAAATATAAAAGTCAAAAAAGTTGGGCGACTTAATTATAATGTTTAATTAAATACAAAAAAATAAAAAAAATTGAAAAAATCGTGGTGGGTTTAAAGTTACGTTTTGGGAAAATATAAAATTGGTATAATTTCAAGTAAAGGGTTATCTAAAGGACTAAGATCAAAATTTAATAAATAATTTTTATGTTTTTTCATTTCAATTGCTTCCAACATATTTAATTTATTATCGGTGGAATGTTTTAATAATTTAGTGTTTTCTAATGAAAACTTGTGGCCCGTAGAGAAAGTGTGATATGCTACCGCTGATTTTTCAATATTTTTATTTTTGGTGATATGTATGTTCTTTAAAACGAGTTGATAAATTTCTTTGGGTTTGTCCAATATAAATTTTATCACAAGCTTATTTTATTAAAAGTATTGCCTAACATAAATTGAGTGGTTGTGTAATATTCGGGGATAAGGTTAAATTGTTTAAATAGTTTTTTAATGTTATTTTAAAATATTTATTCTTGCAAATTTCTTTAATTGGTGTAAGTCTAGCGGCAATAGAGATTTTATGTTTATTGGTGTATTTATTAATAATCTTTTTAATTGTGTTTATGTTATAATTAGGGGATTTAGCAATTTTAAAAATAAGATCAATTTCTAATTCGTAGGTAAAATTAATGCTTGGATATAAATTATTCAATGAAGAAACTAATAATTCTAGGTTAAAGTCCTTATTTATTATTGCAAGAATATCGTCTACATAACGGAACCAGATTTTTGGGAAATTTGATATTGTGTTTATTGCTAGATTTTCAAGATGGTTTAAAAAGATATTAGCTAAAAAAGGAGATAGAGGGTTGCCCATTGCGGTGTCGAAAGTTTGTTTAAAATATTTGTTATTAAATTGAAATGCGTTACAATTCATAACTATTTCTGTAAGTCTAATATATTCTGTAATCTCTTCATTTGGAATTTGATTATATATTAAGAGTGTTTTGAGGATTTCTATGGTATCATTTATGTGTACATTTGGTAATAGGGAATCTACATCAAAAGAAATAAGTATTTCATCTAGTTTTAATTTGATATCTTTTACTTTGTTTATTAGGACTATTGAGTTATTTAATGAGTGGTCATTATTTATTCTTGATAATTTAAATTTATTAGCAAGCCATTTTGCTAATTTATATGAAGGTGAATTAATGTTTGAAACTATTGGTTTAAATTTATTACCTGGTTTATGAATTTTGTGTAGACAATAAATTCTCGACTAAATTGGATTTTTAATTATAATTATAGTAAACAAAATGCATCACCAGGTACATTTTAACATTTAACGTCAAACCAGTAATTAAATAGAATACATCATAATTATTAATATTGATATTTATTTATTTATCTAATGCGTGAACATAATTGTTTTAAAAAACTTACAAATAATTCCCATATGTACAAAAATGTTGACTCCAAAATGAAAGTAGATTTCGTGGCCATCGTTTTTTATGTTTGAAGAAGCAATGAAGCGTTCAAAATTGAAATGGAAAAAATGTTTCGAAGATTAGCTCAAGCGCATGCAAAATTATATTCGTCATGGAAAATATTGCGAAAAACAATATACCCATGTACGATGACTAATTTCTTTTTTTTTGTTCTTTATTCCCGAAATATAAAAGAGACCTAATATTATTACAACTATTTAATTGTCAAAAATATCTGGGACAAGTAATTTAATGCAATAAATACTCCTCTAAGTATTCTTCGTCGGGTCTTGATCCAAAAAGTCTGGTTTCATGCTACCGGGATTCAGAGGCTTCAATGATTACAATGAACTATTTAAATGCGACATATAACACTCCCTTTCAAGACATTGCAAGATTTAACAGGCCTCACTAAAAACGTACAAACAATTAATTGCACGCTTCTTGTAGGAACCACTTGAACATCGTATGGTAACTACTCTCACAACGACATCTTATTTTGAGTGTAGTTTCTTGATCTTGCCACTCCACCAACACATGGATTATGTGCTTTCTTCTCAAACAAATACCAACTGACCTGACCGGCTCTTTTTTTTACTTAAACAATGTTGAATTATTTATCCTCTACAAATGTTTACAACTTAGAAATATTAACAGTCTAATATTCAAAATAATTTTCAACTAATATTAGTATCATTACAACAAAATCGGCAACGAAGGGAAGGGCGAAGGGTGGGATAATAGTGGGAATGATATAGACAATGAAGGAAGGCAAAGTGGAGTTCATGGAGGGTGGCGAAGGTCTGGAGTGGTATATATTAATAAAAACTGGCATGAAATACGACAGGAAATCGATTGCAGAGCTGGAGAAGGAGGAAGGTATTTGGTGGGGGGTGATTTTAATGCAAGACTTGGGGAATTGGGGGGGAGCTATTAACGATGATGGTACAGTGGTGGAAAGAAGATAAACATATAAACTGCGAGAACAGAGAGTGAACAAGTGGGTGATGGAAGAGGGATGGGAATTATTAAATGGATGTACAGTAGAGAACTGGAAAGGGAAGAAAACGTACATTGGTCCACAGGGATCGTCAGTAATTGATTACATAGTCATTAAGGGACTGGCAAGAAGAGAGATGAGAGAGAAGGGAAGGCAATGAGAGAATGCATATCCTAAAAATAATAAATAAAGGAAATAAAGGGGCAGATAGGAATACCATTAGAGGAATGGACAAAGAAATGTAAGAGTTCTAGTGGAATACCATGTGGGATAGGGGACGGAATGATAAGATGCAAAGAGCGTTTGAGGGGTCAAACGAGGAAAAGCAGCTGACAGCATACCGGCAGCTTGGAGAGTGGTAGCACAAAGGGGGAGATAGCACCAACATCAAAAATTACAGGGGAATATCGTTGGGACCAGATATTTACCCTGGCAAGTATAGCTCAGAGTGTGATAGAAGAGAGAGGTAGTATGTATGCAGTATTTGTGGATCTTAAAGCAGCGTACGATACATTTCCAAGGAAGAGTTTGATAGTGCTTGAGAAGGAAAGAAGTAAGTGATGGAATGGTAGAGTGGATAAGAAGAGTGTATGAAGAAACGTGGACTGTGGCGAAAGTGCGAATGAATGTATCGGAGAAAATTAGGACATGGTTAGGGGTGAGACAGGGCTGCCGGCTGAGCCCTTTATTATTTAACCTGTACACAAGCGAGTTAGAAGAAGTACTCAGAAAAGGGCAGGCGGGCGGGGTAGTGATTGGAAGAAGCAAAGTGTGGATGTTGGCATATGTGGATGACATAGTATTAATGGCGAGAGATTGGGAAGGGATGAAACATATCCTGAAGAGAGTAGAGAGGTATAAGAGAGGACTACGAGTGAACGTTGGGAAAACGTTTTTTTTTTTTAGTATCATTAAATAAAAACACGCTTACACGACTGCCAATTTTGATAATATCGTCCGCTGTACGAAGTAATGTTATTTATTTTTAAGAAATACATGGATTACAGTAAATACAGGCCTTTCGCACCTGCTCTTCTTTCGCACCTGCTCTTCCTTGGTGGTGGTGAAGTCATTCTTAATGTTAAACATCTTTCTAATTTCCTCCGGTGTCTTTCCCTGGATCATATTAGCGGCAGTTTTACAAGTGACGTCGAGCAGACCTTTTATGTCCAAATGGTTAGCTGCCAGGATAAGCTCGACCTTTAAAAAGTCAGCGTCCCAGGAGGAGATGTCATCGGTTCTCTTTTCCTTGTTCTCGTCATCTTCTGGCGGTTGGATGTCATCCTGGATTACCTTCCTGAATATGGCCGAGTTCACATTGGGCAGAGGGACAGGCTCCTCTTCGCCCTCATCCCAACGTGGTCTTAATAGTGACTGAGCACTGTGCGATCACGACCACCTCGAACGTCTCTTTATCAGATGACTGGAGTTTAATATCCGGCATGTTTAGTGACGCAATTTAACGATGAATATCAATTAAAATGCGTTTTGGTCCGCAAAATACATGACAGCCAAAACAATCACTGCCGCTCACAATGGCCGGTTGATTGTGTGGCTCTTGGATCTCGATAAAGATAGTACTACTGGGCGATCTTTTGTAGATGATGCAAGTAATCCCGCTACCATCACTTCCAGAAGGTTTATTTATTTGACGTGCTACCATATAGATAAATATTGTTTGATGATCATCCGGTATCTACTTCTAATAGGTTGCTCTTAGTTACATCAATCATAGAAGTGACTCTAAAATGTGCAGGTGTCAGAAAGGTAAAATAGTTTTTTTTTTCATGAATGATTTTCTCATTTACCTCGTGGTGAAACATTGTGGAATAATAGGTAATTAATTAAAAACACTTGGTTTGTTTCACTAAATTTTATATTCACTCGACTAGTTTCGCTTTTTACAGCATTTTCAAGAGTAACTATTAGAAGAAAACCGGCGATGTTTATATATTCAGGTAATAAGTGATTCGAGAATTGGGGAAGTCCAAATCTCCTCGTTGTCGTTAACGATGTGTTTTCCCGCTTTTATTGCCCTATTAATTTCAAGGCCTTCTCTCAGATTTAAATTAAATCCCTTATTACCTGAGTATAAAATCTTAAAATTATCAATATCTATAAAATGACTATTATTGATACAATATTTTGAAATACCCGTACAGTGTTTGTTATATAAGATCGATTTCTTGTGTTCTAGCAGTCTTGTATGAAAAGTTCTTCCTGTCTGTTCTATATATATTGCATCGCATTGAGCACATTTAACCTCGTAAACACCACACTTGTTGTTTTTATTTACAGGCGGTTTGTTGTTCACTAAAAAATTACTGAGACTTGATTGATTTGTACAAATGATATCAATAAAATAGTTTGTATTGTTGCAATGTAATGTTTTGAAATTTAACTTTGATCATCATAAACGAACGGGTTTTTAAGAGTTTTTATATTTTCCGTTTATTTGAATATATTGTTAATATCCTGCAATTTTCGAGAGACACGAATAAAAATATTAGCATTATCTGTATAAATATTTCCTGTGTGAGAAAACAATATACAAAGAGCTTCAATAAAGACCTCAGTTGAAAGGTTTAAAACTAGTTCCAAATACTGAAATATACGTTTTAAAAGTTATTCGATTTCTTAGTCTTTGTCCTTTGATTTGTGGGTGGTTATCCACTCAAACAGGAATCTAGTGCAAAGCTTAGACAATAAATTGCACCTTTGTATTAAAATTTTGATTAACGATTTAACCTGAGAATT
Source organism: Ontholestes murinus (assembly GCA_963969525.1). Lineage (NCBI taxonomy): Eukaryota > Metazoa > Arthropoda > Insecta > Coleoptera > Staphylinidae > Ontholestes > Ontholestes murinus. The sequence continues at coordinate 46,454,718 of OZ018393.1, read as the reverse complement.
AAATACCCCAAAGTAAATTTCGATTCTCTGGCCGTAACTGCGCTACGCTCCACAGTTGGCCAAAATATGAAAAAAACCTGGCAAGAGAGGTTACCAGCTGTGTACTAAAATTCATAAAATTAGATCTTATGAAAATTTTCCCAAATTTCTCTGCTTCCGAGTTCATGTTTGTTTACAGAATATGGGAAACGAAGAAGTAGTTGCTAATACATGTTAATAAATTCGACTTTACTGAGCAGCTAAGCAGTTTTCGGGAATCGGGTTATCTGTCAACAGACAATACATTATATCTGGTGACCGAAAATATATAAAGTGAATTTAGCCCCAAATTTAAATGTTGAGCATTTTGATTTTGCCATGTTTAATTTGTTCATGCAATAGTAATATTTTAATTTTTTAGCATCGAAATCGATATGCTTTACAACATATTTGAATATGTGAAGGAATCTTGGAGGAAGATATAAGTAACACAAATTGCATCAGTGTATGTCAAATTGTCTGCAACGGTGAATTAATTTTAAATTACCTGCGAAAAAGAAAATGAGTTAAATTGTTAGTAGTAGAAATGAAAACAAAGTGGAAAGAAGCAAAGCGGAACATTTTTTGTAACCAATGATATTTGGATAGATAAAGAAAACCATAACATTTGTCCAATAATGCTTGGAAATTGGGACGAAGATTAATAAAATAGCGCCGTAGAACGTTGAAACTTCGCTAAATGCGCACCTCGTCGGAGTTGACGTATCCTCGTCAGATTAGTCTTTATTCATCGGGTGCCCTACAAGCCGTAGGTTTGGAAGATCAGTAACTTCCGATTTACCAGACCGGGCATCAAAATTTCTGAAGACATACCAGTATGCACAAACACCGAAACCGACCTTGCTTGATAGTCGCGGGTAAAATTTCAAAATATTTTAATCTTCTAAAGCTAAAGCTAACCAACGAAACCCGTGGTGAGTCCATTTTTTCATCATAAGTTAAAATATTGGCAACTAAAAAATGTTGCTATCCAACATCGTCAGCAATCACCATAACGGTAACAACCATGGAAGTTCAGCTACAAGCATTGCAGAATCACATTTGTAAGCATCTGGTTGAGATAATAACATATGTAATTAAAAATACCGTGGCCACAAATTGTAAATTAATTGCCAAGTGGGGATTTAACGAAAATTCGGGTAAAGAGTACAAACAAAAATTCGACGAAGAAAGTAATAATTGCTGTTTTGGAATCGTCTCAGCGATGTTGCATCTGTACTGCAACATCAAAAGATTTCTACAGTATCGATTCATTTGCGAGTAGACTAGATTAGATTCATGAATGATTTCTGTATGTAGCAAATAAATCCGGCAATGAAATTTTAAATTGTTCGGCCATTTGTATCTTTAATAATTGACAAAATAGAATTAGTCACTGCCAATTAACTGTTAAAATTTCCCCTACAAGCTAGGGGTTTGTTCGGGTATTTTGCAAATTCTTAAATAACAATTAATCATTAACATTAAATTATTATTTTTGAAGATCAGCAATATTTAAAATTATCTGGCTGGTATAGCCAGTACAAAGGCAGCATTTTTCAAGTATGATTGAATTAGATACGTCTTTTACATTTCAATGTGTACCTAGAATTGAATCTAATAGAGTGTATTATTGCGACAAGTGACAATAAATAGAAAGAAGGAATTGCGAGCTCCGAAAACCAAGAGCAGAAATAACTCGCTGTCGCGCGGAATTTTGCAATAAAACTAAATTATAAAGACGTTCCACGTCGAGATTCTGTGGCGCGCTTCCCGCTACCGTACATTTCTCCTTCAAATCATACATCCAAGCATGAGCTTCCGATGTACTGAATGGAAAAAGGGGGGACTCAAGAATTTTACCTGCGACTTTACACGATTATATATATATTAAATATATTCCCCTACAAACAACAATAAACTAGAAGTCGCAGAGATTAAGAAAAGCGGATTCGCACATGAATCACTTGATACGATTTGGAGGAGCAGTGTGTGCTACTTTTTTTAGGGAGAAGAATCGTGGAAATCCCGAATAATTTCATTAATCCGGCGGAATCGGTTCCGGGCCATTGCGAACAGAGTGATCAGGAGATCTGGATGCATTTAAATGAATCGTTTGCGGCCACCTCATGGAGACAAACGCCTTTTAATAAAGATTAAATACGCTGCAATCTCTTCGCCCTGAATCGTAAACAACGCGCCCGGATTAAGGCGCCGCATTTCCCGTTAAAAAGGGACGCTCTAATATCGTCCGAGTACTTTTTCCAGTCGTCTGTGTTTGTATTTTTTATGAGGATGGTGTTTGCCTCCACCCACGCGGGAAAACGTATTAAATTTAGACTAATGATGTCGCTTAATATTGCGACCTGCGCTTCGTTTATTAGACCCCGATGGTTATTTATAGCGTTAATATTCGCCCTTAATAAAAGTTAACGTCGTGATTAATATCAATCCTTCAATTTAATTAAATCGCGATTTTTTATGAAGAAGTTGCACGTTGCTGTTTTTTTTTGATGAAAAATATTTTATAACCCAATAGAAAGAAATTTAATTACATGACAGATTTATCCTAAATATTACCATATTAAATTCGTAAATCAACAGATTAATCAAATGTGTGTTTTGTAACATCATCTTATTGGAACCTTATCATTATATCTAAATGTAATTTTCTTATAATAGACTCTAGTGACAATCATTTTAATGGTCAAAAAATATGGTCCAAATACATAAAATCAAAGTTTGTAAAGATTGAAAACAGTCGCTAATAATAAAAATCTAGTGTTACAATCACCAAGTATATTTTATTACTTACCTGAAACAAGGTCACCTTTTGTAGAAGAAATATACTAGCGGGTTTGCTGCTATTCATTTGCATATATTTTGCTATTAATGTAACCATCAAGCCAAAATATGCCTCATCATGAAACAATTTTTTTTTAATGTATCGCAATTTCTGAAGTTGATACTTTATTTGTATAATCAAGAGGTTGAAGTGGTTACATCAATCTAATTCTATAGTTGTATAGATCAATAAACAATAAACAACTAAGAGATTCGTATATTTTGAATAAGGTTCTCATGTAACCCTTTTTTGTAATATACAGTGTGTTTATTAAACATACAGCAAAAATCAAAGGATTATACGCAGGACTATTTTAAGAGTATTTTGTTCTTTAATGATTTTTCAAAACCCGCTCTGTTTCGAAGATATAAGGCTAACAAAATTTTCCACAATAACAAAATTGTATTACCAAATGTTACATGTAAAGTTTCTAAATCTTCAAAAACTGTTGAAAATGACAACCTTAAGTTAGGATGCAATAATCCAATTTTCTTGTCAGTGACTGCCGAACCCTTTCAAAAACACCAGAATTGTTACATTTTGTTACATCCAGCAATTATTCGATTATTTTATCAGTCTTCTACATTCACCACTGGAGTTTAAGTCCATGGATCGATCATACCATGAGTGAGGCCAACCTCGACAAATCCAGCGATCTTCTTTTAAAAAAACGAACAACCACACTAAAATGCACTGGCGCTCCATGGTATATAAACCACATAGCATTTCTTGGTACTAATGGTGTATCCTCCAAAAACTGAGGAAGCGTTTTTTCTAAAAAATGCGATAAATCACGCCAATTCGTATTTCTAATAAAAAATAAAATGATCCAATTAGCCAGTCAAGTACCAAAAATATGAAGGAAACATAAGTATGAGACAAGCAATTGATAATAATAAGCTTAAGACGTTAGATATAATATATAAACAAGAAAAAACAGAAAGACAAGAACTAGACAAAAAAAAATATAAATGCTCTCCAATCACTTGATTTGTTCAGAGTAAATCAACTTATTTTATCAAGTTTTTAAGTATTTATCAAGTAATTTCATATACAGTATTTAATTTTTCTTAATACTTAATTTTGAACAATTTATAAGAGAAGTCATCCACCTATACTTTTTTAGGTTTTCTCAAAACAGCCTCTCTAGTTATCAACTTTCAAAACAAAAGCCTAAGTTAGTAAATAAATCATAAACAGAAAAGTACATTTAATAAGAGTTCTACTTTTTTTAAATCTAATAGCTTTTGCATATTTTTTTAAACAGAATATTTTTTAGAAGTTTGGAATATTTTTGCTGTAAATTTATAGAATACTAATATTGCTTTACACAATAAAGGAGATAATTCAATCCCAAAACTATAGACACATCTCGTTTCTTTCAAATTTAGAAAAAGTCTTACAAATACAAACAAGTGATCATCTAAATAACCACAATATTATCCAATAACTTTGGCAGCATACAACTTATTAACCAAATAAAAATGAAGAAAGGATAGAAAGAATAGGTAGTCGTAATGTAATAGAAATGCATTAGGCTTCTGATTCTATATCAAAAAGCAAACAAATGGAAAAATTAAGAGCAATGGGTATAAGAAACCAAGAAGACATAACCTAATTAATACCAAACTAACAAACATACCTAAGATAACAAAAATTTTTGGGTTGGCAAAATGTAGAATACTACAAGGAAGTAAATTGCCACTAATACTTTAAGCACAGTGCGGAAACATAATTTATCTTTTTTAAAATATGCGCCATTCAGTCGGTTAATGTAGTAGCGGAGCGTTATTGGCCTCGTTTAAGAGGAGGGACTATAAAGTTTTGTTCCGACAAAGTTCAGCCGCCATCATGCTTTCCTGAGGACGATATTGTTTCTTTTAGTGCTAAGCCCATTTCCAGTTCTGTGGATCTGTCAACAAACAAAACATACGCTACTGGGCCGATATCAATCTCGAGAATTGCATTAAAGGCCTTTGCATTCACCTAAACTCACAGTGTGGTGTGCAATTTCCTCAGCAAAAAATATTGGTCATTGGTTCTACGAGGAAATGAAGTCGCAGTAATAGTAAATTTGGATCGAGATGTAAATACGTTACCGGAATTTTTGCTTCCACAGCTAGATGAGTTAAACATTTGGTTCCTACAAGACGGTTCAATACACTTCTTAGAGCGCATAATCTCAATTAGGGGTGATTTGGACTGGTCGGTCCGGTCTTTTTGCCCTTTGTGAATTTTTTCTATGTGTTTTTTGTTTTCAATTCCGTGTTTATTTGAACCGTCCAAGAACCCAAAAAGATTTGAAGACCAGGAAGAAATTGCCAACTTAACCCTTGCCATACTGGCAAAAGTCATGCAAATGCAAGAAATCGCTTTGATCAGTTTATGGAGAATTAGGATTCGGTTACCTGAACTTGATTTTCAACACAGTGTAAAATAAAACTTTATGTTTGTGCCTACATTATGAAAAACAAATAAAAATTTTCTGATTCATACAATAGGTTTTATTAAGTTTTGAAAAACGTTATATTGCCGCACTCTGTATAATCTACATCAACGATATATTAGAATTAGCTTTAAAGAGCAAACCATAAATGTATGCAAATGATACCTGTAACTTTTACAGGAGAAAAACTACATAGAAATCCAAGAACAAATCAATAATGATCTAAAACAATAAAATACCTGATACTTCAACAACCTTCTGATAATCATTAAAGACAAAACAATTTAAATGATATTTAAAAAAAATACGAAACAATAAGAATGAAAATTAAAACAAAAGGAAAAGATCTAATAACTTAAAGAAGTGGATTACTTACTTAGAATTAAAAATCCAAGAGAATCTCAGATGGGCGCATATCAACATACTAATACAACGAAATTCTAAAATACTACTTTTCCACCCCAATCTCGTCAGCATTTTTACCCTGGTCCCATCTTCTCTCTTTTACCCTTTTACACTTCTACATCCAACTCTCTTTTAGTCTCTTACATTCCTCTCCAACATCCCGCATCTTGCCCTTGCCAAGATCACTCTATCCTCTTTTCTGGAACGGCAAGCCTCCAGGTACCTCCAGTTACCAGGTACCCCCGCCCCAATCTCATCAGCATTTTTACCCTGGTCCCATCTTCTCTCTTTCACCCTTTTACACTTCTACATCCATCTTCCCAACTCTTTTAGTCCCTTATATTCCTCTCCAACGTCTCGCATCTTGCCCTTGCCAAGATCTCTCTTTCCTTCCTTCTGAAACGGTAATCCTCCAGGTACCTTGGTCTCCTCTCATATACGTGCCATGCCCTATAATCCTCATTCGAGTCAATCTTCTCTATACACGCTTGTCTCTCTTGCCTCTTTTCATGCACCAATCCCGCCACATTCACACCTTGTTCTAGCCACTCCTTCGCGATCCCCTCTGACAAACCCACCCTCTCATATATTTTTCTTTCCACTCTCCATCCACCCATGCTTCCCTTCTAATATATCCTTCACCAATCTCCCCTCGTCTAACTCCCACAATTTTACTTCAAACCCGGCTAATTTCCATATGGTTTCACTCACATGCTCTCCCTATTCGTTTCCTAAAGCAGTATGTATTCGGGCGTCGTTTTCTTTACACCTAATACCTGCTTCAGGAAAGACAGTTGTTCTCTCTTCACCCTTTCATATCCCCTGATACCCCATAACTCCGCCCCATACATCAAGATCGGTCTCACGCACGCATTCCATAGGTCACACGAAACTCTCGCATTGCTATCCAACCACTTTCCCGTCTCCTTCTCTCTCTCTTTCTCACAAGAAAATAATCTAGACACCTTTTACCGACAACCACTAAACAAATTAACAACCTAAAACTAGAAATCCCAACCCTTCAATATCGTGCTTGCTAATTAATAATCAAAAATTTATTGAAGGGAGAAATATAAAACAAAAAGCAAGAAGAGAAGACTTTATTGGGTATTCAAACAATATTTTTCGCTAAAATTAAAGAGAGAATCAGCCTGGTTTTTTGTATGATGAGATAATGTTAGGTAAGGATACCATTTAGGGATTTAAGTCTTGACCTGCATAGATTAACGCAATATTGGGCTTTGTGTTCTGCTAGAGTTATATTTTGCAGTACATTTGTGAGATTTCTTTCGGACAGGGGCACAGGCCTTTACCGCAGGGGTGGTTGACGTGCACAGCCATTTGGGAGTAGCGACCCCACGTACCCGAGCCGTACACTGCACACACACGCACATCACACACTCACACACACCCACATCCCACACTCACATACACTCCCACACATACACACAAACGTCACACACATACACATCACAAACACATACACTCACGCAAACACATACAGACTATGAAGGACGCTGACAAACCATACCCCCTGACGGCGGTTCCGCGGGGTGTTAGGGCGACATGGGGAGGTAGTTTTTGGTTTTACTGTCTCTGTGGATGTTGTTGTTTCTTACTTTTATCCCCAATTGAATTAGTTTTTTGACACTAGAGAGTACCCTGTGAGTTTCCCCTGGATAATCGTAGAGTGTTCCTCCAAGGGTATTTTTAATTCAAGATCCAGTTTATTACAATGTATGCCTTTACATGTTAATTTCTTGATTTGTGCTCCATCGATGAATATATGTATAAAAGCTTCAGGAGCCTCAGAGTTTCGTGACGAGTGGTGTCTTTCGAAAAGGTAGGACGGAGTTGCACGGTCTTGATACTTCCCTAAAAGAGCGTCCTTCTGAGTGGATCTTCCAAGGATTGCTCCATGCCTTTGGACACCCCAAGCCGTTATCTCTTAGTCTTTGCGCTGTACTCCTGTTTGTATAGATCCAAGGGAGGAACCGATTACACTTACTTTGAATTACACACTTTTTAAGAAATTATAAATAAAGATGCAAATGGTGGTTAACAATTCGTAATCAGAAAAGTATATATAGGTTGTCTTCTTATTTTATCGAAATGGCTATACCCTAAAATTTTGGGATCAAAGCATTATGATTTAATACCACTAATCCTCTTCTTAAAAGTTCCAAAAAATAGTTGTATATTCTTGTCTTCTGTTATCAAAAATATGCATTTATTTAAACATTCCTCAATAGTATTTACTTGAAAGTTACCTATATACCTTCAGTTTGGCTTTAAAGGACCTACTTGAAATATATTTAATGATAATTTTATTCAGCTTTTTGTAGCCTAAATAATTCTGTACGTACAAATTAATATGTTGCATTAAGTCATAGATATATTTTCTTTCCAAAATCCTTATTCTCTTACGAATATCGATATATTGTCACGATACGGACAAGCGTATTGGATAAAAATGATACAAGCCTAACAGTATCTCATGAAAATATTCCACTTGTGTTCACGTATACATTGATTAATAAGTTTGGTGATTGGCTGTATGATTATAACTTTCAATAAAAAATAAAATACACGTTCTGATTGATATTCCTTATTTTGACTTCTCGTGTCTTTAATTAATTGAATTTTAGATCTTCAAAAAAGAGTTTTATTTTGTTTATATAGACAAGCAGCAGAAATAAAGGATTATATGGAGAAATACCAGAATGCTTGCACAAAATAGGGAGGAATGGAAAAGAAGGATCAAGAATAGAGAAGACAACATTACAGTTTAGATTAAGTTTAATATGTAAATATGTAATAATTGGTATTAGTTCGACACTGAAAAGGAAAAGGTAGGTAAAAGAATGTATAGATAAAATAAATAAATATATCTTTTTTTTTTTGATAAGGGACTTGTAAAAGTAGTTAATTTATGTAAATTGTCATGTTCATCAAGGGTTTTCGATTATAAATTTGATCGTTGTCTCTGAAGTACTTACCAATGCTCTTTTTAATTTATAATTGAATCTTTTAATAACAATTTATTTACAGTTTTATACTAGTTGTCTATGATTTTGAATAGGTATTTTATCGATAGAAGCTTCTCTTTGTAAGGTTTCAGCATTTTGCTAGCAGTTAAATCCTACTTTTAATTTTGTTGTGTTTATAAAAAATAGAAAATGATGGTAATGGTCAAGAATTTTTACCCTTCTGATAAGTTCTTGGAAATCGCAATTTTTATCAATAGGTTTCATTTAAAGGGTTCAGTTATGGTGAATTTGGGCTATCAGAATTAGAAATTTATAAAGAAGATTATTATCCGTTTTAGCTTTTGAACGTATTTCTAGATTCCTAGATTTTTCCAAAAAAAGTTATTTGATTTGTGGTTCTAAACTATTACTTTTCCTATCTGGCATCAACCTTGTAAAGCTTATTTAGGTTTACGTGAACGACGCAATTTTCTAAATAAGGAGAATCGTTATGGGATTTTCCAAAATGTTATGTGCTAATTGTTTGTTCTTTAGGTACATTTAATGGTAAATTTCCTTGGAGTACTAAAATTCTTAATTTTTCTAATATGGTCAAGTGAAATCATTCTACGGGAAAATTATAACTTTTATTTATTCTATTTTATTCATTTTTTCAAAATTCTTTGAAAGTGTTTTTTTCAAATTCGCACTCTTATCATACACTTATTTTGATCGAAGGATCCAAAAATGCAATCAAATACAGGGTGTTTCATTAAAAAAACACAACTTTGATACTTTTAGAGTGTTTGGGACACCCTGTATATTATGAAAGTAATTTTAAAAAGTATCCCCAAAGTGAAACTTTTTGAAAGTCACGTATTTTGGCCACAATCTTCCGTGCCGTATAGCGTGAATAACCCTGTATATAGCTATCAACTCTGCTGTAAATATTGTGGCATCATTGCTCAATCGTTCAAAGAATAAGAGGTCTAAACTTGGTATTATGAATGCTATCCTACCTTACCTAACAATTTTGATCCGTCGCAAAAGATTTGAGTACAGTCGGGAAATATGTTGTATAGTATTAATTTCAGGAATGCTTTATTGTATGCCGAATTTTCTCTAAATCTGGGATAGATGGGAGATATTTTCACGTTTAGTATATGGCAGTTAAGCGTATATATATATATATATGTACATTGTCAATGTTCGGCTTTAATCTTCGAATTTGCAAGTTTTGATGGTTCTGAAAAGAACCGATTTGCAACGTTTCGACCAAGTCGCATTGGTCTTCTTCAGGCGGTGTTCGATGGGGAACTACGATCGTGCTAGGTGGAACTGCGCTATTTATACCTGCGGTGTAGGCGGTTGACGTTTGGCGGCGCGTGTGCGGCTTCTTGTAATAGGGCCGGTCGGATTAACCGGGATTGCGTTGGTGGTACCTGTGGGGATTGAAATCTGTGGAGCGGGTGAAGAGATATGCATTTTGCATAAAATGGATTTCCAAGTGGGGGGTAGTCGTTGGGCGTCGTCGCGTTTGTTGAGGTTATCGGTGTGTTTTTCTATTTCAATTGCCTCGCGGATAATCCTCTTCGTGAAATGGTCTAATGCTGCGATGGAAGTTGTGTGGTCGAAATTT